>CM053764.1:130868387-130878713 GCA_028658305.1 Pachyuromys duprasi
AATGTACCACAAATTCTGTATCCATTCCTCCATTGAGGGACATCTGGGTTGTTTCCAGGTTCTGGTTATTATGAATAAAGCTGCTATGAATATGGTTGAACAAATGTCCTTATTGTGTACTTGAACATATTTTGGATATATGCCTAGGAGTAGTATAGCTGGATCTTGAGGAAGCACTGTTCCTACTTGTCTGATTGATTTCCAAAGTGGTTGTACAAGTTTACATTCCCACCAGCAATGGAGGAGAGTTCCCCTTTCTCCACAGCCTCTCCAGAATTTATTGTCCAATCAGTCCAAATTTACATCTCTCTTTCATTAGGTTTGGCATACAGATATCTAACTTGTCAAGAAACACCAATACCTATGCTGGACAAATACACAGCACCTTAAGGTGAGTAGCAAAATGAATGATTTCAAAGAAAAAGATGAAACATGATAAAATAATACATTTGGGTCATTAAAATTCAAGTATTTTATAGCCCCATAAATTTAGAAGCAAACCACAGAAATCTATTGTGGTACTAGAGATAGTTAATTGCTTCCCAATTCCCATTTTCCCTTTCTACTCATTTTTATCTGGGCAGTTTGCCACTGGGCTAAAAATCTGTATTCCCCAGTCTCCCCTGCTCTGTGGCAATTCCTTCTTCAATTCCCTATAAAATGCAATGGAGAATGAATAAGAATACATATGAAAGAGTTGTTTGTAAACTTACTTCTTTATTATATTTACCTGGAGGGTAGTAAGTCCTTTCAGGTAGAAGCCTCTACAACATGAACTTTAGAACAAAAAGTGAGGGCTGCTAGAGAAATAAGTTTGTTCTATATGAATATGTATTTATGTTAATTACTCTACACTGAAAAGTAGAGAGGGAAGGAGGGAAAGAAAGAGGGTGGAGGGAGAATCAGGAGCTAGGTATGTAACTTTAATTAAAACCTTCTGCTATAGGCTCCCCCGTGCTTCATGCTCTTCTGAGCCTAAAGAGAGAAAGAGGAGGAAGAGGAAGAGGAGGAAAAGAAGAAGAAGAAGAAGAAGAAGAAGAAGAAGAAGAAGAAGAAGAAGAAGAAGAATGGATGGCTGTCAGCTAAGAAAAGGGTGAAAATACAGGTTCAAAGATTTGTCTCTTGCCAGTTCTGGTATCAGATCATCATCTAGGTATCCAGGGGCCTCTGTTCATCTTAGTTCCCTAAATCTTGGTTCAATATTTATCCTGATTTCTGTCCTGTAATTTCCCTAGAATCTCACAGTTTCTCTTTCATACCATAACAGTTATTAGAGACTCTATTTGGTGATAGAACTACAGAAGTGAGTGAAGTTGAAATTTAATCTCTTAAGCGTGCTATAAAATGTTGTCTTCTAGATATGACATGGCTATAGTACTTGTGAACTCAGAGCAGCTGTGGTTACCTGCACAAAACCAAAGTAGCCAACATTCTGGAACCAAAGGGGTAGATGATATTTAGGTTAGGGTTAAGGTTAGGGTTAAGGTTAGGGTTAGGGTTAAGGTTAAGGTTACATACCCAGCTAAGGAAGTATTAGTTGATGAAGGGAGAATAATTCTTTATTGAGGACATGGATACTTGTAGGATTCTTATGCTTCATCGGATGGCCCTATACCCATGAATGCACATATGGCCAACACTAACTAGCTTTATGTTTATTGTTTATTAAAACAAACAAACAACAAACAAACAAAGAAAAACATGCAGTTAGTTGAGAGGAAAACATATTGCATATATTTGGAAGAAATTGAAGAGGAGAGGGGTGTATGTCCAAAAGATACTACATTTCCCCAAATTCTGGTAGTTAGACAAAAGCCAACACTCCTCAAGAACTTGTGAAGATGGATTTTTTCCTACCAAAAGCAATCATCTCTCTTGCCATTGGCAAAAGGGGCAAATGGCTATCTGTGGTACCTATTAGCATACCAGAGCACATGCTGACTTCCAGGCTCCCTTGGTAACACAAGTTTTTGTGATTTCATGCTGGCATTCTGACTCATTTCAGATCTTCTCAACTCCTTTCCTACCCTAAACTTCCTTCAGCTCAGGAGCTTCTTCCCTCTAAGTTACACATTCTCTTTATAATCATGCTAGGCTCTCTCATTTTGTCTGTGAGCTCCTTATCTTCATCTCCCACTGCCTCCAATTCTATCTCTTCTATGTATACAAAATAGGGCACCAATGACTGACCAAAGCAATGATTCCACCATGGCCCAACCTGGTTAACCAGTGAATGGTTTGGTGTTATTTAGAGAAATCTGGGTGGCCCGCAACAGTGGCAATCCCAGCACTCTGGGAGGCAGAGGCAGGTGAATCTCTGTGAGTGTGAGGCTGGCCTGGTCTAAAAAGCAAGGCCAGGACAGCCAAGACTACACAGAGAAAACCTGTCTCCAAAAGAAGAAGAAGAAAAGAAGAGAAGAGAACAGAAGAGAAATATAGGCAAAGGGTAACTTACAGGAGCATGGAAAACTCAAGAACAACTGAAAAGTCTACCTGGTATGACTGAGAGTTCATGGACGCTGCACCCCTGGAGGTGGCTATCTCCTCTCATTAGCAATTGTTTATGGCTTGTATAACTTTGGCATTGCAAAGCATATAAGGCTCAATTTTCCTGAGCTTCATTACTCCAGAGTCTTGACAGCTTCATATTCCCTTCAGGATCACTCATCTATAGTATTTTAAAAGAAATTGTAACCAGATGGGCAGTTGGTGCGGGTGGAGAAAGGCACTTGGATCTCTCTGAGTTTGAGATCAGCCTGGTCTACAAAATGATTTTCAGGCCAGGAAAAGATACAGAGGAAAAGCCCGGTTTGAAAAAGAAGAGTAGGTGTCATGGGCCGCGTCATAGCTGCTTTGGCGGCTATTTGTAATGCTAGTCTCAGCACAGGAAGACAGGTTTTTTTCCAGGTCTTCCCTTGGAGACAGGGAAGGATTTGCAAGTCCATTTGCCTTTTGTTTAGTGACAGCAGGTGGGAGAGCTTGTTAGAAATCTCAACTCTGCCTCACTTCCTTGTAAAAATTAACCCCTTGTGTAAACTGTTTGTATAAATAAACAAGGCTGGCTGGTCTTGTGGCTTTTCGGATGCAGAGCATATTGACGCTATAGGGCTCATTGGAGCCATGAGCAAGTGGCCAGAAGCCTCTCGGAACATAATTATGTGTAGTGTACATTATTAATTTCAATCCTCACTCCCGACTCAGAACCCCGTTCTGCTCTGCTGGCAGACTCCGGCAAGTAGGAGAAGAAGAAAAAGAAAGGAAGAAATAAATTGGAGTTTATATAAAGGTACAATATTTATAGTTAATGCCTAACATATATAAAGTCAGCAATTTGTTTTGAACTCCGTAAAATTTTCCTAAGTAATTTCATTTCCTAACAAAGCAAGTGGAAGTAAACTCCAATAAGATCCACACAATGGGGAAAGATACTGTGGAATGCTGTTACCTAGACATGTCAAGGCTTTGTACCAATGAACTTGCAACAGATATGATTGCCTGTACAAGATCTATCAGTAAACATTCTAGCATGAACTGGGCATGGGCTCACTGGGTTTATAGGTAGGTGAGAATCAGTTATCATCTGATGACTGCTGGGGCAGAGGAAACTATCTTTCTTTGGGAACATGGCTATTCACATATTACTCATACTCTGAAGGATGACCATAGTGCTATGTTCAAGCAGGCAACACTAATTTGATTTACTAAGTTATCAAAATATGCAGAGGACATTAAGGAGGAGATAGGGATATATTGGAGGTTTCTAAGGGTGTAAGAGGTAAAGCTGGAGGTGTATATGATAAAATACATTTCACAAGAGAGTTTAGAATTCAGTATGTATACCTCATGGTTTTTTTTTTTATGTCAACTTCATACAAGCTAGAGTCATCAGAGGGAAAGGAACCCAAGTTGAGGAAATATGTCCATGAGAATCAGCTGTAAGGCATTGTCTCAATTAATGGACAAGGGGGTAAGGCCCAGCCCACTGTGGGTGGTGCCATCCATGGTCCTAGGTCTATAATGAAGCAGGCTAAGCAAGCCCTGTGAAGCAAGCAAGTAACCAGCACCCTTCCATGACCTCTGCATCAGCTCCTGGCTCCAGGTTCCAGCCCTACTCAAGTTGCTGTCCTGACTTCCTCCAAAGATGGACTGTAATCTGGAAGTGTAAGACAAATAAACAATTTTTCTCCCCAACTTGCTTTTTGGTCATGGTGTTTCATCACAGCAATAAAACTCTAACAAAGACTGTGAGAAACTCTTTCTCTCAGGGCAATAAGGAAGAGTACATTCTACAGCATGCTTTGGCTTATGCATACATGCATACACGTACACATACACTCATATGTATGTACTACTACACACTGCACATACATACTAGCATACACAAACATATACATTGTGTAACTTATGTTTTGTCAAAAAATTACATATATATATATGTAATTCTACCCAGAGAAGAAGTTGATCAGTGGTTGGCTATGGCAGGGGAGACACAATAGAGAGTTGGAGATGAAAGATGTGAGACTTCTGGGGGTAATAGAATGATTCTAAAGTTGACTTTGGTGATGGATACAGATATCAATGAATGTATTGAAAGCCAATCAACTATACACTTTCAATGAGCAAACTTGTTACATTGATGATAACACCTTATGAGTTTCATACATGTACATCATATTTTGATTACATGTGCCCCATTACCTTATATTATCCCCCTTGCTTTTCTTCTGAACCCCATTTTCCTTCTGTCTACTTTTATCTAGGCCCCAAGTGGGTATACAACTACAGAAAATTATATATATATAATATATAGGAATATAATATATATATATATATTCCTACTACTTTGTACCTAAAAATTATGATAAAAATACAAATTTTAAAAAGAGCTTGTAACATAGGTAGCTACCCTTCCTGGATGGATAATACTGTTCCCAGAAGTCATACCATAATAAACAAGAACCCCAGTGCCAGGTGTGGGATAGTATTCTATGAGTTATAAGACACAGAGGTCCCAGAAGCCCCACCACCACCACCACCAAAATACAAGTTATTAGCTGGGCAGTGGTGGCTAATGCTTTAATCCTAGCACTCAGGGGGCAGAAATAGAGTGTTCTATGAGTTCACGGCCAGCCTGGTCTACAGAGAAAATTCCAGGGTGGCCAAGCTATGCAGCGATTACCTAATTTTAAATAAACAAGTCAAATAAACAAACAAATAAAAGGCTACAATTATCAATTACCATTGGTTGCCCTCCAGAACTAGATGCTAAGACTCTATTGCAGAAGATACAGAACATAGAGAAATAAAATTGGAATGAGATGGAAACTCCCTCCCTGCTGGATAGTATCCATAGTGCAGCAAGGGGTTAGGCAAAGCTGTTTGGGAAGAAAACTCATCAACATTCCTTCTCTACTGTAGACCGTGCATGCTTCAACACTAGCCTGGCAGGCAAGCTATGCCTACTGAATGAATAGTGACACAACTATTTGGAGATGCCAGCTACTTTATGATTGGAATTGAAGCCTGCTCCACAGGAAAGAATGCATACCTGATACTAGAACCATGACCAAAAGTCTGTGGATGTGGAAGGCTTGCTCAAAGGGGAAACAACACTGTTTTCCTAAGTGGGCACGTTAATAGATCTACTATCTAATTATAAATCTCATTTAGGTTACTTCTGTCTTAATTCATTACAGATGTCACTGAATGTGCAAATGAACATATATTACTGATTCAGTTATTACAGATTCGTTAGGCTTGATTACAGAAGTACAATTACTGAGCTCTATAATGCATGAGCAGTTTTTAGACATTTTGTTTGAATTCTCAAATTTATTCCCATGGAGTCCTATAATTACTCTCACCAACTTTACACTGGAATAATAGCCTCCCTTCCACCTTACCTAAGTTAGCTTTGCTTTATTTTAAAGAAGGACTTGCTTAAAATGTTGAAAAGACAGTTTCTTAAAATTTGTATTTATTTTATGAGTTATAAAGTTATTATATAATTATCTAATTTCTAACTTCCCTGAAGATTTTGGACTTTGCATTCCCACGTTGAACAATACAGCTCCTTAAAATCAGCCTCTCCTTCTCTTCCTCCTTCTCCACTGCAGGGGACACCATCTTTGTTAAGGTTACCCTGTCCTGTAGATGCTGCCTGAAGGCAGGCTGGGTAAGCCATGGAGAGTAAGCCAGTAAGCAGCATTTCCCTGTTGTCTCTGCTTCAGTTTCTGCCTCCAGGTTCCTGTCTTGGCTTCCCTCAAGGATGGACTCTAAGCTGTAATGTGATATTATACCCTTTCCTCCCCAAACTGATTTTGGTCATAGCATCTATCATGGCAACAGAAATCAATTGGGACAGTCCGATTTGGGTATGTGTCTGGCTTTCCTCAATGAGTTTGATAGCCCATGTGCCCCCACAGTCTTGATTCACACCAGTAGATTTATGGAATGCCGCCCTTTCTATTGCCAGAAATAAGTCATTCATCAGTCAGTGCTTTGTCGGGGGGTACCAGACAGATGGTGCCATTCATATATCCAGCCAGGGTCATAGTCATTCTTCATCTTCAAAATGTAGTAAAACACTCCTTGTTAAATTGAGCTCTCAAGGCCAGAGGCAATCTGAAAATCCACTTTTATACAATATAGAGTAACTTAAGACCAGTGTAGTCTGCTTTCAACAGATCTCTAACTAGGGTAAAAATACATTTGTTCACAACTCTTCAAGAAATGTTAATTCAACAGGCTGTTTTTTTTTTAATGTATTTTTGTTATGACTTTTTTCAGCCCAAATAAATATTCACCTCATTATCTGGTTTTATACTTGAAGTTTTGTTTTTCTTTTCTTGTTAATGGCCCTGAAATCATGGAATTGTCACAATTTTTGGTCCATTTCTGCTGAGGTCTTCTTGTAGCCCATGGCCCACATTCTCCTAAGGGGTGTCAGCTCACCTCTATACTCACGGATGAGTAGCACAGCTTCAGGTAAACTGTCACACACTACACAGAATCCTTGGTGACTCTGGGCAGCCATCTAAGCAGGGTTTCTTTAAGCCTGGGGTAAATAACAGTTAAGCGATAGACTATATTCTTCAAATGACATTCCACTGGCATCCATAGAGGAATAAATGTAGTCCTCATTCCACCTTTCCAGGAAGGCCTAAATAAGCAGAACATCTTGTTCCCACCATTGGCAATGGCATGGACCCTCTGGTCTACTGAAGTCTGTCCAGCTAGAACATTACATTAATTTCTAGATAACATGTGGGAAAGGCACATGGCAGCTTAAGAATCCTTCCTCAGCCATATGCCAATCACTGGGAGGGCTAGTTTAAACATACTGCTGGGCCCTACTCTGAGCTTCTCATTTAGTAAGTCGAAAATGGACGAATCATATGAAATAAGCCCAAATATACAGATGATACTGGTCTGAGTACTGTGACTGATGACTAGGAAAAAAACAAACCCTTTCACCCTCCTGATTGCTCCCTGTGGCTTTCCTAGGCTCTAGGCAACTGCAAACCACTGCCTCTCTACAAATTAGGCCTCCAGCCTTGCTTATCTGTGCGTTTATGCTTCATCAGCTCCTTCAATCCTGACTTCACTTTTGTTTCTATAATGTCTCCCACGGTTGCTTTGGGAGCCATGGAGGATGCAGCTTCTATAATTTCATTATCTTGGCAAAACTTCCTTTAAAATTATCCTGTCTCCTTAGTTTAATATTTACTATAACTTAGTAAGGTTTCTCTTAGATTAAAATGCTATAACATAGAAAATATGTAGCAAAAAGGACTAGCCTTCATTAACTGAGCAAAAAAGTGGATTATGAGAACAACCTCAAGTTGTTTAAACCACTGTTTTACTAGAGTTTGAAACTCTTCTAGTGGGTTCCTCCTTGATACCTATATAATAAGAAACATTATTTCAGTGTCAAAGGATATAGTAAAAGACTGTGAAAATAAGCAAAAAAAATGCCAAAACAGTTTTAAAACTTGGGAGCCTGAGATTAACACTGAGGTCATATCAATTTTCAGGAATGCTGAAAAGAAACATCTTAAGAACTTTTATTTTGCTGCAGTGTTTTAAAAGTATATGTAGGGCTTTTAGCTTATTGTGATCTATGCAAACATGTCCAATAACTCACTTTAATATGAAATAATAGTTTATGGCCATTGACTTAGAGGAAAAACTAATACTGACTTACTGAAGGAAAACAAAAAATAACAATAAAGAAAGAAAGAATATATATGCATTAACCCTACAGAGAGATTTGGGTCTTGATAAAGGCAAACTACTCCTCATTATCTGCCTAACAAATGAAAACCTGACAGCAAGATGCTGTTGTTGAAAACAAGAAATGCACAACAGGAAGGTGAGTTGGTCCTTTCAGGGAGCTTTCACGCCTATGGACTAGTACCTTTGGAATAGGAGGGCACACTGCACACTACCGAAGAAGAAATATAAACACCAGTCCAGGTACAAAGTCTTTTATCTACAGTGGTGCCCTTCCTGTAGATTTGCTAGTGCGATGGTAAAAACCTTGTGGTAGTAGACAATCTTTTCCTGATTTAAGCTAAGGCCCACTCAATATCTAACATTATTTGCATGACCAAGAACCTGAAACTAGGTAGCCTAGGGACTTAGGGTAAAGCCAAATAATACCGTTGTACTAAAACAACAGGAATAAAATAATTCCTAATGATATTCTGCTATACTCTTAGATCAATGCCCTGCTCAACCATCATGAGAGAAGCTTTCTCTTGCAGAAGAAGGGATCAAATGCAGACCCACAGCCAGACATTATGCAAAGAGAGACCTTGGAACATCCAATCCTAAATGGGATGTCTCCATCAAAAATCACTCCCATCAGGACTTGGAGAACACTGCAGAAGAGAAAGTGGAAAGAATGTAAGAGTCAGAGGGGATGGATGACACCAAGGAAAACAAGACACTATAAATCAATATTATCAATGAATTATCATATAAACTCACAGAAACTGAGGCAGCATGCACAATGCCTGCACAGGTCTGCACCAGATGGGGTTCTATAGCGGAAAGGAGAAATGAATATATACCCCCATCCCTAACTCAGCTGTGTCCAATTGATAAAAAATTGCAAATGAAAATTTAGTTCTCTCCAAGGTAGTCTTCCTGGGGAAAGAACTTGCTGTTAAGGGTAGACCATATGCCCAGCAGTAGATAGTCAACAGAAAATGAACTCAATGACATCTTTAAATTATCTTATCTCAAATGTTGAGTCAAGCCTCCTTTTTAAAAATATATTTATTTTATTTATTTTTTTACCCTACATGTTCTTTGCATGTATATTATTGTTATGTTGTGCAGGCATAACTGTGCTGTCCTTAGGGGCCTTTAGAGTCTTGATAATGTCCGATGTCAGTACCTGTGTCCTATGACATCACCTGGGCCAGGTGCTTCAGATATGATTGGTCCACCACTCCCACACGCACTTCTGTCTCTTGCTGCCTCAGCTTTTCCCTCTGTCCAGGTGCCTCCCTCCACCATCTCTGTCTCTCTGCCTTCGTGGCTCACTCAGTCTTGATTCTCTTCTGCTTCCCTTCCCCCAAATAAACTCTTTTATATCTGTGTTTGCATGGCATCTTTTTTTATAACTTTATTTATTTTTATATCAATCACAGGTTAGGTTTTTTGCATCCCATGTGTAGCCCCCTCCCTCACTCCCTCCCACCCTCCCCATCCCTCCCTCATCTCCTTCCCGCCCCATCCAAGTCCACCAACGGGGGAGAACATCCTCCCCTTCCATCTGACCCCAGTTCATCTTGTCTCCTCAGGGCTGGCTGCAATGTCCTCCCCTGGGATCTAGCCAGGCTGTTACTCCCTGGCATGTATGGGGGGGGGGGGTCAAAGAGTCAGCCACCAAGTTCAAGACTGAAACAGTCCCTGTTTCCCTTACTAGTGTCTTCAGTTCGACGCTGAGCTATCATGGGCCACATCTGAGCGGGGGTTCTAGGCCATATCCATATATGGTCCTTGGTCGGAGAAACTGTTTCATATAAGACCCCTGTGCCCTTCTCAGTTTGATCTTTGTGGACCTCTTGTTCTCCCCAAGTCTTACTAACTTCCCCTATTTTTATTATTACTTCCCGCCCTCTGCCAAGGGCTTAATTGTGAGTCTTAATATCTGCTTTCATACATTGCTTTATTGATTCTTTCATAGGTCCTCTTCAGTATGCTCCTGTCCTGTTGATTGTTTTCTCCTCCATTCAATGTCCATCCTATTAGTTCATCTAAATAAGCATTGATCATACCAACCTGGGTCCTCCTTCTTGTATATCTCCCCTA
>CM053764.1:130879213-130895197 GCA_028658305.1 Pachyuromys duprasi
AAATGGTGCCCAAGGCCTTCTCAGACCGGCCCGTGGACACACACAGGGACTGAGGTAGTCGCTGGCAGACCTGAGCAGTGTATGCCTTCAGTGTGCAGGCCAGTCAAAACTGTGTCCTAGGCCCTCTCATTCTGAGGTGGTTTCCGGCGGACGCAATTGGTGTATGCCCGCTGGTTGAAGCAGAACCCGGGTCTTTCCCAGACTGGCCCGTGGACACACACACACACACACACACACACACACACACGGACTGAGTTGGTTGCTGGAGTACCTGAGCCGTGTGTGCCCACTTTGTGCAGGCCAGTCAAAACGGTCTCCTATGCCCTCTCAGTCTGGTTTGTGTACCCATGCACACACATGGACTGAGGTGGTTTCTGTCGGGGGCAATTGGTGTGTGCCTGCCATATGCCTGCTGGTTGAAACAGAACCCGGGTTTTTCTCAGACTGGCCCGTGGACTCACACAGGGACTGAGGTGGTTATTGGCGGACCCGAGCAGTGTGCGCCCGCAGTGTGCAGGTCAGTCAAAATGGTACCTGGGTCCTCCTCTGTCTGGTCCAGAGACTGTGAGACCCAGTCTGGTATTGTAGCTGTGGGCGCTGAGCGTGGCTGCTTGTTCAGATCAGAGCTGTGCGCTGCTGGTCACCCGGAGATTTTTCCAGGGAATAACTGGTTGTCCCTAGGATTTTCCCACTTGATTTCCTCGCCGTAGGAGTTCTGCTCACCTGGCAATCACAAATGCTGGTGTTTTAGGTTCCAGAGTTCCGTCTCCTGGTCGCTGCGTTGTTTCTGCTGTCCTACTCCTCAGACATGGTGTCCTCTCCTGGCAGCCATCTTGGATCTCGCATGGCATCATTTTTATAGAAATCCTAACAATGGTATATTGGCCATGAAGGTAGTGTACTCTTGGTACTCTTGGTAGTGTCTGGTCTGGGCATGCCAGGACCCCTTGCACCTGAATCACACCGCCCGAAACAGATTTGTCTTCTGTTCAACCTATCAAACTAACTGCCCTGAACCTGCACTTTCTCTCGTCTGCTCTACCTTTCACCTGTCCCTACCTGCACTTCCGCCTTGCACATCTGTTCAGCACTCCAAGGCTACTCAGACAAGCACAGCCCACAACAGATCTTTTTCTCATCTGCACCCTCATCTGCCTACCTGCCTGCCACTGCCCACAGGAACAATGCCTGCTCCCCACACGGGCTGGAGCCAACCTCAGAACTACGGATCACTCCTGCCAGTCGATCTATGCTTGTTGACAAGGCAGGAGGTGAGGACACTGGGTTACTTTACCCAACCGCCTTGCTTTGACATGTATGCTGTGCTGGAACCAGAGGAAATAGATGAATATGCTGTTTCACCAGCTGTGCCAGCGGGTCAAAGCCAACAAGCTATGCCTCCTGCTCCAGCCACCCCTAAGGCCTGTTTCTTAAATCTGATACTAGACTCTACCTTTTTCATGTGGAGCGGCTCATGGCCGCCCACGTGCCCCCCCCCCTTCTGTGCATACTCAAAAGTGCATACTCTCCCTCTCCTCCCCTTCTGTGTCTACAGGGGTCACAAGTAAGCCAGCATTCCCTCTCATTTCTTTTTCTGCTCTTGAAAAAAAAATCTTAATATTAAACTGCAAACCTTAAAATGACCACATGGTATGGAAGAACAATTTTAAAACTTCTAAATCAAAATTAACTCTATTTTATCTCCTTTTAGACTAAAAACAAGTTTTATTTTAAATTGGTATAAATTTTTATATAAATTCAGTTATATTTTTACAACACGCTATATATATATATATTTCAACCCTGGTTCAAAATAATTTTTTATATAATGCTAAAATACCAAGGTTGTGAAGGTCTGTTCAGGTTAACAAGCTAATTTAAAATGTATGTCTAACTGCCTCTGTCTTTACCAGTTCCTGAATTAATGCATAAATGCTGTTTCTCCCACCACCAGCTGCCTTTTGATCAGGGTTCACCACTAGGCTTTCTGGACAATGGATTTGGTATAATGAATTCAAATGTAAGTTTAAAACTATTTCATGCTGTTCTACCGTGTTACTGATTCTAAAACTCATTACTCAGGGTTCCTACATAAAAGTCTTTGCCGGGATACCCTTAAACTGTATGATATTGTTGGACTCTAGAGGCGGGGAGACCCTCCGTTCCTCAGGATAGACGCCAGACCTCAATAACCCACAAAAAGACGCTTGATGCAAACAGCAAGAGGTGTTTTACTAGTAGCCAGCATGCTGGGGCTCTGCACACAGCTCCCACGCAAGGAGGTGGTACAGAGCCCTGAGCAACAGAATTACAGAGTTTATAAAGGCAAAAAACTGCAAAATAGGAGGGGGTCTTGGGATAAGGGATTTTTCTAATGGGGGCAGTCAGTGATTGGCTGTGCCCAGGTGTGGTGACTAGGGGACGGTTAGGGACTGTTTGCACTTCCCGGTCAAGGAACAAAGAAGGGCGTTATGAGCCAAGTTAAAATTCTCTACCCTTACAATATGATTCCAAGGTATGTATGATATGATTCTAAATTTAGATCTATTAATTTTAGAGACATTCATTTGTTTCCAATGTTAAAGCTTGGTCATTATGCTGTATCTTCACTCTCAAAAAGCTTATATTGTCATATTATTAATCTGCATTATAGCCTTAGATTTTCATAAACTATAGACTATGTTTTTTAAGGTCCAGCTTAACAGGGATAGAACCTAAAGTCCTAGTCTTTAATTGATAATTAACAAATATAAGTTAGTAGTCAGTCATCTTGTAGATGATCAAGTCCTTTAACATGTCCAAAATATATTTATAGCCCTACAGATACAGACATGGTCTCACTGCCATCTTAACTAAACAGCTGAGGATAGTCCCTGAATCTCCTTCCAGGAGCTGGGATTCCTGGATATGTAAACAAATATTTTCTGTGTCTACATCTGTTTCTTGGGTCTTTTTCTTGGAGGTCTTTTCCTTCTGTATGTTTTCATTGTGCTATTCCAATATTTAGTTTTTGTTTTGTCATATTATATCTATATCGTATAATACCATATTATATTTCCATAGAAGTCTGTTTACTAATGAGAGACAGAAAGGGGATTGGTATAGGTGGAAAGGGGTGTGTGGAGGAAGGGCAAACCCTAACATTAATAAATAAAATAAAAACAAAATAAAACTTTTAAACATAAAGGTATGTATTTGCCTATGGTATCTGTATTTGTTCTGTTTGATTTCAGGGGGAGTCCTGTGATTGTACAAAACATATGTGCAGTAAGATGAAGATGAAACTTCAAATAAAGAACAAATTGGGGTTTTTTTGATATATTTTTATTTTAAAAAACTTATGTACATATGCAATATATGACAAATTGTTTTTAAGCCACAAAATTAATTAAACTTAGTCATTATAATTATCATCTGTCATGTGATTTTTCTCACAGGGTCCTCTCTTCTACATATTGAGCACACTCTTACAAGCTGAATATATGAAAACTGAAATCAGGAACCAGGTTTTTTTTGTTTAAGTTAGAAAGAGTTGAGGATATTTCCACAGGTCTTGAAAGACAGGAGTCAAATGCCTCACAAACCAAAAACCTGATGTGTGTGGTATCTCACTGTCTCCAAAGGAAGCTGAAAGTTCATTGCAGATGCCCTTTTTCTCTTTGAAAAAAAATGACTGTAAGAGGTAGGTGCTGAACTACAATAACTTAAACTATTTCACAATTTCCTAAGAGTACACAATTAATAGTAGATAATTAGCAGGCATCAGTGGGAAGCTAGGCTTAGTGGTTCAATCACATTTTGATTGTGAGGAAGTCCTACAGGTGCTGGAGTCTACAACACACTGAGAATGCCAGTCTGTAGTCCTTTCCTGACAGTGGGAGCACTCAAGACTCCCCAGAAGCACATTGTGGAGCCTGTCTTCTCCTCACCATGTAAAGGATTTCAGCTCACCTGGGAAGCTAAGTTGCAAATCCCTTAAGGCAAATTTAGTGAAAAGTTAAATCTGTCTCCTGTGGTCTCGATGGTGCTGAAATTTCTTTTAGTGCCTGCCAGGATTGTTTGTTAAAATATTTCACTGAAGGAAACCACCTAGCCAGAAAATCTACTGGAGGACTGGGCATTTCCGTTTCCTAGAGCTGAGGATGGACCAGGGCCTTCCCCTTGCTAGGCAAGTGCTCTACCACTGAGCTAAATCCCCAGCACCCCAGCACATATTCTTTGCAGGCATTTGGCTGCAGGAGAAAAAGGACAGCTGTTGCAGAGCAGCAGAGGTTAGCGGGTGTCCACGGGTGAGTTGGATTCTAGAGACAAAAGGAATCTCCCTGGCTCTCTCAGTTTTGATCTCTAAAGTGTGCTGCTTGGAAGTTTCATGAGCAGTTTTAAACACAAACCCCTGCCCCCCCAAAAATATCCCAAAGAAAACCAATAACTGTTATGCTATTCCCCCTGGCAATGTACCCGTGGAGGTTTGCATATGAATGTCCCCACAAATTCATATATTTGGATACTTGGCAGGATTTAGAAGGTGTGGCCTTGTTAGAGTGGAGGTGGCCTTGTTGGAGGAAGTGGATGGGTTTTGAGGTTTCAGAAGCTCAAATCAGCCCCCTTGGCTTGCTCGTTTGCTGCTGCCTATCTATCCAGATGTAGAACTCTCAGATAACTTCAGCATCATGTCTGCCTACACACCTTCGTGCGTCCCAAGATTCTGATAAACTCTGGACTGTAGGCCATGTCCAGTTAAATTCTTTTCTTTATTAGTGTTGCTGTGGCTGTGACATCTTTTTGCAGCAATAAAATCTTGACCAAGAAGTACCTGTGTTAGTGGAGGATTTCTCAAAACAAAGTACTCTTATTCAAAATAATCTGAGCACTTTTAGGCAGAGCAAGGACGATCTCTGTGAGTTTGAGGCTAGTCTGGTTTACTAGCAAGTTCCAGGCCAGTTAGGGCTACCCAGAAGGTCCCTGTCTCAAAATGAGTAAATAAGTATTAAAAAGCAAAAGAATTCAAAGCCCTAGACTCCATCACCTTCTGGGAAAGACCCTCTGCAACAAGAATTGGAGATTAGAATTTAAAGGAGTTGAGCAAGATTTCTGAGTTAGTTTCTTTTAATCTCTAAGAATGATTGTTTTACTGATCTATAGAATGAAGTCTGATAAGACTTTCTTTACTACCTACTGAATTTTAGACATGGTATTTAAAGACTCTTCCTTTTAAAAGGTTTAAATGCTAGACCAATTATGATCAAACATGATACCATTTTGGTTTAGGAGATTCAATTGAGGCAGCATTTGATCCATGATAACCAATAAATCCAAGACTCGTGTTTACCCCACCTAGAAAATGATAAAACTGGTGAACCCTGGAGTGGTATGAGTGAGAATGGCTTCCATAGGCCCATGTGTTAAAAACTGGTAGTAGAAGTGTTTGGGAAATTTTAGGAAGTATGACCTTGTTGGAGGTGAGTCAGTAGGAGCAGGCTGTGAGATTTCAAAATAATAGCACCATTCCTAGCTACTTCTCTCTATATCCACTTGTGCATCAAGATGTGCTATCTTGTTGTTCCTGCCACCATGCTTTTGCTCCACCATCATGAACTCCAACACTGTGGAATCATAAGCTTAAACTAGACACCTTATTTTCTAAGTTGCCTTGGTTAGAAAGCCTTATCACAACAATAGAAAAGTAACTAAGACAGAGGTTGATACCAGAAATGGTCTATTACTATGACAGGCCAGACTATGATGGTTTGGGGAGGAATGTAAAAGGCTTCAAAAGATTAGACTAGTGAAGTGGTTGAACACTGTTTGTAGCACTTAATGTGCCATCGCAGTAGGAAAATGAATGACAATAGTGATGAGAACAAGGCCCAGGTCAAGACATTCCAGAGGGGAGCAGCAATATAAGCAAATGATCTAGAGAACATTCTTGTGGTATTTTGGTCAAGAATTTGGCACTTTTCTGCCCTTATCCTAAGAATTTGCCCAAGTCTAAACTGAAAAGCAGTAAACTAATTTCTTTGGCACAGGAGGTTTTAAGAAAACCTAATACTGACTCTGTATCATGGTTATTTGTAATCACACTTATGCAGGCCTACAGTGAAAAGAAAACACATGGAACAAAAAGAAGTACAAAATCTATAGCATGAGGAGAAATATGGTGCCAGGAAATTTAATCATGAACCTGTGACTTGTGCTGAAAAATATGAGAAGATTAAAGAAAGACATGTTCCAGAATGGAATAATGTAGAGGTGTTCTCATGGAAAGATTCCATTCAACTAAGCTTTCCTTTAAAAAGGAAAGCCCTGAGAAATGTTCTACTCCTAACAAGCAACAAAGGAAGCTTTTGCAAGTGTAATTCAAGGGGACCAAGTTTCAGAAATCTTGGCAGTGTTGTCCAGCCCACATGGCTATGGCTTTAGAGTTATAACAAATATGTGTGTATATACATATATACATGTATATATATATATATAATAACTTTCCATGTATATGAAAGGAGGTTGGGAAATCTTTCTTCATGGTTAATAAACACTGAGTCCAAGAAAGTGGCCCTACATGGAGAACCTGAAAGGCCATTACGTGAGGTTGTGAAAGTAAAGTTTGCTTTGTGTTGGAGACTTTAAGATGCTATAGATGCCAGAGCCATGAACCATCTTCAATATAAAGAATGGATCCAATCCAAGAGACAAAAATTGTGTTTCAGGCACTGACCAAGAAGAGAAGAGCCAATCTAAGTCCTCGGATAGCAGCATAGAGCTACAGAATTTGGAGTTTGCACTGATAGGTTTCAGTCTTGCTTTGGCCCAGTGTTTCCTCACTATGCTCCCTTTCCATGCTTTTAGAATGGTAATAAATATTCTCTGTCATTTTATGTCAGAAGGATATTGTTTGTTCTGTTAAAGAAGTTACAACTAAGAAATTTCCCTTGAGTTCCAGAAGAGAATTTAGAGTTTGTGCTTTTAAACATCATTGGGACTATGAAAGACTATGGGGACTTATGAGGTTGAATTAATTACATTTTGTATTTAGACATGGCCACAAGCCTATAGGAACCAGGAAGTGGAATGTAGTTCTTTAAATGAGAATGGCCATGATGGATCCATATATTTAAATACTTGGAACTGTTTGGCAAGTACTAGCAGATGTGGTCTTGTTGGAGAAGTCATGTCACTAGGGATGGGTTTGAAGTTTTCAAAAGATGAGAGCTATTCAACTCTCCTCTCTCTCTCTCTCTCTGACTTAACTGCCCAACCCCCCAAAAAACTAGTGGTAAGATGTGAGACCTCTGCTTTTCCTGCCACTGTGCTTTGGCTCCATTATAATGGACTCAACCCTCTGAAACTGCAAGCACAAACTAAACAATTTCTTGGTAGCAGTGTCTTAACATAGCATTAGAAAAGCAACTAAGGCAACCGTGCAAATTTGTTGTTATGTTCATGAACATAATAATTTACCAGCACCATGAACATGCATGTCTTATCAAACAATCACAAGGTAATTGTTGGTTTCTCTTTGCAATAGTTTCTGCTTGAAAATGCACTTTCTCTTGTGGGGAGCAAAGACATTGACTTGTTGATGCTCATCTTTGGCCCTCACTATCCATTTTACTTTACAAGACTGTGCGACTGAAAATAGATTCTGCTCCCTCGACCTTGTTTTCTTCTTTATTGTGTCAGATATTTGTTTCCATCACATTCACAGTCAAACAACACAGAAAATACTATACTAATTTTCTTTAACAAGAAAGACTCCTTGTTTCATCCAGTATTTTGCATTGTAAAAATAAATAGTATTCATCAAGCCTTTAACAACTCTGTCTCTTTATTTTAGGTTTCTAAGATTCTTCATATGCTGTGTGGCTTTCAAAAATAAGTTTTTGGGAAGAAAGATAAAAATCCATTTGTATACAAATAGTGTTTTACTTTTTATAACCCAAAAAGTAGTATAATTTTTCTAGAAAAAAAGGAAGAGTGCGGACTATGATTCAGACTCTGTCTAGCAGGTTTTAGTTAAAGAGAAAATATTGGGAAGAACGTTATAGGTACAGAAAAAGGAACATATTGAGATACTAAGTTTAAGCAGAATCAACTAAAGAGAAATAAAGGATTTAAAACAGTATGAGTACGAGCAACCAAAAAGTTGACTCTTAGAGATTGAAATTCACATTTATGAAAACATTCATCTCCTATTTGAATAGCAATATAGAGATATCAAAACCACTAAAGGATTTAACAAAGGTTCCCATACATAGATGTTATTTCCCATCATCTTTATTTTAACTATATAGTATTTTCACAAAGTACATTTTCTCAATTTTCGAGACTTATGTCGCCCATGCACCACAAATCATTGCTTCTAAAATGATGTGTAAGGTATATAATACATTGAAATACAATGTTGTGTTCTGTTATTCGGCATATTTTCTGTCTCTCTCCAAAAAACGTTAGTCTCGTCACCACGTGTTCATCT
The DNA here is from genome assembly GCA_028658305.1 of Pachyuromys duprasi. Classification (NCBI taxonomy): domain Eukaryota; kingdom Metazoa; phylum Chordata; class Mammalia; order Rodentia; family Muridae; genus Pachyuromys; species Pachyuromys duprasi. Next base: position 130,887,684 of record CM053764.1, read on the forward strand.
ATAGAAATTATCTAAAACAGTATAGTAATAAAATATACTTAGGCTTCTAGGACTAATGTATGAAATCCTGTCCCTCCAGATATCAGATTCACCAAGAGAAAAATATTCTAGAAAATAAGTATACTTATAAATTTTTATTGGCAAGACACACAGATTCAAGTGGGAAACTAGAACAATGTGAGATCAGGTTTCAACGTGCTGAAGTGGATGGGTCCCAGCAAACGACAGTAGAGGTTCACCTGTAGAACACAGGTGCACGCTTGCATGCTGTTGTGTAGCAGTTTCCCTCAAAGTTAAAACTTCCCATCTTGGAGGAAATCCCTTTAAGAAACAGGATATTTCCATGGAAAACATCAACAGGATGTTTTCAAAGGAGGTAAATTGCTCTGTCCTATAGGGAAGCTCACTGAGGTAGGGATAAGCAACTCAAACAAGCTTTGAGAAGTTTCTGTGACTTACCGCATCCAATAGTCCTCCTATAGAGTACATTAGTAGTAAAGACAGCTAGGAGACCCTCTGAGACCAGCTGAGAAGCTAGGAAAAGACTCTGACCAAGCAGCTTGGAAAAAGCAAAGACAAATGAGCAGCCTGAAAGAAGCAGATAGCTGCCAAACTAACTTAAGCAAAATCCTTCCGGGCTGCCTGAAAGAGGCTCAGAACACATAAAACCACCAGAAAAGAACACCCTTCAGCTTGTTGAGGTGTGTGTATGGTATGCAGTGTGCTCCAGGGTTGCAACTTTCATAAACATTTCCACCCATGCTTAATGGGCTTCTGTTGTGGTAGCTGCCTTTGTGGTATTTCTGTTCCTTATATAACTTTGTTATTTTAACCAATAAAACTCATTGGTTTACCAAGTTGGATTTTGTTGGTATTTGTATTTTGATTTGTCATTGATTCATTGTCTAGAATAAGTAGACACTTCTTCATGTCTACATGGGATAGTGTCCCACAATACCTGCACAACACATGCAAATGCCGGTATACACATGCACACTTATACACAAATTAAAGCAAAGGGGAGAATTTATTTAAAAAAAACAAAAACAAAACCTACTTATTAACTACCTTCCACATGGATATAGCCCCAAAACTTTGAGTTTTGGTTTTAAAGCTATGGAGAGAAGAAGACCATGACTAATCATAATTTCTATAAGATGAAGACTTGAAGACACCCTAGCTGAAGTTAGGTTTCTAGAGGTCTGAACTCTTAGTAGAAGGATAAACAAGACACAAAAATACATTGCTGAGCACATTTTCCTTCTTGCTTGACAGAAAGAACAAAAAGAAATGCCCTTTGACAATGTGAACAAGACCGCTGACCCTTGGGCAGGTTCAGAAGCGAAGTGCTAAAAGGAGAGAGGAGTAATGAAATGTCGCTAATCACTATTTTTAAACATCCATTATCTTGACAAAATTAAAAGGGCTTGGTTCATGTCAAAACTATAAAGCAGATAAGAACATTGAAAACAAATGTTTCTTTTACTGCAATTGAAAGAGACTAAATTTAGCACTGGTTAAAGAGTGCTTGTATTTTGAGATAGGTAGGATGAAAAGACTTATCTAAGAAATGTACATTTTCAGAGGCATCAAAAGCTATTTAGTGAATAGCTGCAGAGCAGCACAGATGCATTTCCTTCTCAAGGTCCCTCAGAATTTCAGAATCAGGGCTTTCTGAAGGCGGAGGGCATTCATCTCAGAGAAATAAGAATCCCCCATCCATGACTGCACTGTGGGATGCTGGGCTGCTAACACCTCTCATCCACTCCCTTTCTCTCATATGGAACACACCCACATCTGAATTAAGAGCATCCTCAGAATACACCCTCTGAAAATGGCAACAAGGAAGGCAAAGGCAGCACAGAAATTAGTGATATGTGCACCAAGCTCAGGAAGTTTAGTGGGGAAGAAAGAAAAGCTTTAAACTGGTTTGTGCTGAACAGGAAAAATGATGCAATAGAATATGGCCTGGCCAAGGAGGGGAGAAAACCAGGAAGGAGAACAATTCTCTTTTACGAACAGAAACACTGGTTATTCCTTAGCAGAATGAGAGAAAGACCATCTTAAAGTGTGAACATACCTGTTTAATAAGAGTAAAATATTAGTAGTGTATTCAGGAAAATAGCATAGGGAAACTCATGAGTAAGAAAGGACTGCATGTCCATGTAAAGATAGAATGTGTTCTCAGGTAAAGAGAGCACCACAGTACCTACTATGAGAGTAGCTGTTTCCCCAGCAGCCATGGGTACCTCCTTTCGAATTCTGCACAGCAGAGTAAGATTAACCACAGCTGATTCAGATCCCCCCGAATGCTTGATGATACTAATCCCTGGAAAAGCTATATTACCTGTTTATCTGCAAAGAGATGGAGAATTACCTAAAATCTTAACAAAATGATTTTCTGAAATTCACCCACTGATTCCATGAGCATAAATAGGGAGAACAGAACAAAAGCCATTTTTACTCTGGAAGGATGTTCCTCATGGATATATACAATGTGATATTTTCTCTTCTGAGGATATGAAGCCACAACATTGAAAATATGATCATGTTTTTAATGTTCCCATAATCAAGTTAGGAAACTACAATTTGATTCCATTCTTTCACTCAAGCCACATTTAAAATTTTTTTAATTTTTATTAATTAAACTTTATTCACTTTGTGTCCCAGTGGTAGTAGCCTCCCCCCGCCCTCCCAATCCCACACTGCCTCCCTCCCCCAGTCCAACAATAGAGGAGGTCCTCCTCCCCTTCCATGTAACACCAGACTATCAGATCTCATCAGGACTGGCTTCATTGTCTTCCTCTGTAGACTGATAAGGCTGCTCCCCACTCAGAAGGAAGTGATCAAAGAGCCAGCCAATGAGTTCATGTCACAGACAGTCCCCGTCCCTATTATTGGTGAACCCTCTTGGTCACTGAGCAGCCATGAGCTACTTCTGTGCAGGGTTTCTAGGTTATATCCATGCATGGTCCTTGTTTGGAGTACAAATCCCAGAAAAGACCCCTATGACCAAATTTTTTGGTTCTGTTGCTCTCCTTGTGGAGCACCTGTCCTCTCCAGGTCTTTCTATCTTCACTTTCTTTCATAAGATTCCCTTTACTATGCCAAAAGTTTGGCTATGAGTCTCAGCATATGTTTGATACCCTGCTGGGTAGAGTCTTTCAGAGGCCCTCTGTGGTAGGCTCCTGTCCTATTTCCTGTTTACTCTCTCCTCTGATGTCTATCTGGTTTGCCTTTCTGAATGAAGATTGAGCATCTTACCCAGGATCCTCTTTCTTGATTAGCTTCCTTAGGTGTGAAGATTTTAGTATGATTATCCTAAATTATATGACTAATATCCACTTAGAAGTAAGTATATACTATGTGTGTCTTTCTGCTTCTGGGATACCTCACCCAGGATCTTTTCTATATCCTGCCATTTGTCTGCAAATTTCATGAGTTCCTTGTATTTAATTGCTGAGTAATATTCCATTGTATAAATGTAACACAATTTCTATTACCATTCCTCAACTGAGGGGCATCTGGGTTGTGTCCAGGTTCTGGCTATTACAAATAAAGCTGCTATGAACATAGTTGAGCAAATGTCCTTGTATACTTGAGCATCATTTGGATATATGCCTAGGAGTGGTATAGCTAGATCTTGAGGAAGTGCAATTCCTAGTTGTCTGAGAAAGCACCAGATTGATTTCCAAAGTGGTTGCACACCTTATATTCCCACCAGAAATGGAGAAGGGTTCATCTTTCTCCATATCCTCTCCAGCATCTGTTGTCACTTGAATTTTTGAGCTTAGCCATTCTGATCGGTGTAAGATAAAATCTCAGGATGGTTTTGATTTGCATATTCCTGATGATTAAGGATGTTGAACATTTCTTTGTTTCTCTGCCATTCAATATTCCTCTATTGAGAATTTTCTGTTTAGCGCTGTACCCCATTTTTAATGGGGTTACTTGATTCGTTGCTGTTGTTTTGTTCTGACAATAGTGCCCTTTGCTTTACAGAAGCTTTCAGTTTCATGAGGTCCCATTTATTAATTGTTGATCTTAGAGCCTATGTTGTTGGTGTTCTATTTAGGAAGTTGTCTCCTGTGCCAATGAGTTCAAGGGTCTTCCCCATTTTTCTTCTAACCGATTTAATGTGTCTTGTTTTATGCTGAGGTCTTTGATCCACTTGGACTTTAGTTTTGTGCAGGGTGATAAATACAGCTCTATTTTCATTTTTCTGCATACAGACATTCATTTAGACCAGCACCATTTGTTGAAGATGCTATCTTTTTTCCATGGTATGGTTTTGGCATTCTTTTTAAAATCAAGTGTCCATAAATGTGTGGGTTTATTTCTGGGTCTTCTATTTGGTTCCATTGATCCACCGTTCTGTTTCTATGCCAATACCATGTGGTTTTTATTACTATTGCTCTGCAGTACAGCTTGAGATCAGGGATGGAGATACCTCCAGAAGATCTTTTATTGTAGAGGATTGTTTTAGCAATTCTGGGTTTCTTGTTCTTCCGTATGAATTTGAGACTTTTCTTTCAAGGTCTGTAAAGACTTGTGTTGGTAATTTGATGGGAATTGCACTGAATCTGTACATTGCTTTTGGTAAGAGGACCATTTTTACTATGTTAATCCTGCCAAGCTATGAGCATGGGAGATCTTCCCATCTTCTGATATCTTCTTCTATTTCTTTCTTTAGAGACTGAGAGTTTTTTCATACAAGTGTTTGACTTGCTTGGTTAGAGTTACAACAAAGTACTTTATGTCTTTTGTGGCTATTGTGAAAGGTGTTGTTTCCCTAAATCCTTTCTCAGCCCATTTGCCTTTTGTATGCAGGAAGGCTACTGATTTTTTTTTTGAGTTGATTTTGTATCCAGACACTCTGCTGAAGGTGTTTATCGGCAGTAGGAGTTCCCTGATAGAATTTTTGGGGTCACTCATGTATACTATCATATCATGTGCAAATAGTGATACTTTGACTTCTTCCTTTCTGAACTGAATCCCTTTGATCTCTTTTAATTGTCTTACTGCTCTAGCAAGGACTTCAAGTACTATGTTAGAGAGAGTGGGCAGCCTTGCCTTGTCCCTGATTTCAGTGGGATTGCTTTCAGTTTCTCTCCATTTAGTTTGGTGTTGGTTATAGGCTTTCTGTATATTGCCTTTACTACATTTAGGTAAGTGCCTTGTATCCTTAATCTCTCCAGGACTTTAAACATAAATGAATGTTGGATTTTATCAAATGTTTTTTCATCATCTAGGGAGATGATCATGTGGTTTTTCTCGTTCAGTTTGTTTGTATGGTGGATTACATTGATGGATTTCCATCTGTTGAACCACCATCCCTGCATACCTGGGATGAAGCCTACTTGGTCATAGTGGATGATATCTTTGATGTCTTCTTGGATTTGGTTTGTGAGTATTTCATTGAGTATTTTTGCATCAATGTTCATAAGAAAGATTGGCCTGAAATTCTCTTTCCTTGTTGGGCCTTTGTGAGGTTTAGGTTTCAAGGTGACTGTGGCTTCATAGAATGATTTTGGTAATATTCCTTCTGTTTGGTTTGTGGAGTAGTTTGAAGAGTGTTGGTGTTAGCTCTTCCTTAAAGGTCTGGTAGAATTTTGTGCTAAAACCATCTGGCCCTGGGCTTTTTTTGGATGGGAGACTTTTGATGGCTGCTTCTATTTCCTTAGGAGACATAGGACTATTTGATCGATTTACCTGTTCTTAATTCAGCTTTGGCAAGTGGAATCAATCAAGAAAATTGTCCATTTCATTTAGATTTTCAAATTTTGTGGCATATAGGCTTTTGTAGTAAGACCTAATGATTGCCTGGATTTCCTCAGTGTCTGTTGTTATGTCCCCCTTTTCATTTCTGATTTTGGTGATTTGGATGGTGTCTCTCTGCCTTCTAGTTAGTTTGGCTAAGGGTTTGTTTATCTTGATGATTTTCTCAAAGAACCAGCTCTTGATTTCACTGATTCTTTGAATTGTTTTATTTGTTTCTATTTCATTGATTTCAGCCCTGAGTTTGATTATTTCCAGCTATCTACTCCTCTTGGGTATGTCTGCTTCTTTTTTTTTTCCTGGGGCTTTCAGGTGAGCCTTTAAGTTACTTGAATGAGATGTTTCGAATTTCTTTTTAAAGGCACTTAGTGCTATGAATTTTCCTCTTAGCACTGCTTTCATTGTGTCCCATAAGTTTGGGTATGTTGTGTCTTCATTTTCATTGTATTTTAGGAAGTCTTTGATTTCTTTCTTTCTCCCCTGACCTAGTTGTCATTGAGTAGCAAGTTGTTCAGTTTCCATGTGTGTGCAGGTATTTTGCTGTTTCTATCATTGTGTTCCAGCATTAGTCCATGGTGGTCAGGTACAAGGGATTATTTCAATCTTCTTGTGTCTGTTGATCAAAAAGCCACATTTTTGATCACTTACTCTGTGCTATCAGCCTGGTGCTAAAGACAGTGGTAAAGACAACAGAGCACACACTCAGAGCCACTCATGTTCTTGAAAACTTCGCCCAAACTTAAACAGCCTGATGTAAATGCCCTGCAGTAATTAAAACAGATGATGTAACTCTCATTGGACAGTGACATACAGCAAGATAAACTGGAGTAATTTCTCAGTATCCAGGGAATGAGGATACGCACTCTGTGTTAAGAAACAGCAGCACAGATCAGGGCTTCTGAAGCCAGCTATGGTGCTGTACCTATTTATAGAAAGTTTTCTATTTTTTTATTTTTAGTGTATTGAATAACGTGTTATTGTGTGTTTATATATATGTTCATGTGTGTGCAGGTACAGACAGCTGACTATGCATGCTTGATGTTGGATGTCTCCCTCAATTGCTCTCCACTTTCTTTTTTTATGATATAGGGTCGCCCACTCTCCTGGACCTCACCAATTTGGCTATCCTGAGTGGCCAGTGAGCTCCAGGGCTCCCTGTCCTCTCTTCTCCAAGCACTGAGGCTATAGTCGTTAAACTGACATGTTGAACTTTCACATGGACACTGGGGGCCAAACTCTATGCTTGTATAGCAAGCACTTTACCCACTGGGTCATACCTGTAACATCCTATGTTTCGCTTATGTCCAATCTAGAATGAACCAATACTTTAAAAATTCAATTTAAAATGCATAAATGTGTGATGAAGAAATGAACAGCAATTTGTGGGGAGCCTTCTGGCACCTTGCTAGTCCCCCAAATTCTTGGCATCTAGCCTGACCTGATTTAATGGCTTACTGCCTGGATACAACAGTGCATTCCTCGCTGACCTGGGGCTTTAGATACAGATCATCTTCCTGAAATACCTTAAACCCTCCTCTCCCTTGGGGCTTCCAAAGTAACTTTCTGTGGAACTCTCCTAATAACTATCATTAGCACACCTTGTAACTCCTCTGGTGGGTCCTCCTGACTCCTGGTCACATAGCAACCCTGTCAAAGCAATTACATTTCTTCTGCCCTGCCTTCTCCCTATAAGTTGTATGAAAATTTCAAATAAACAGAAGACTTTGATCAGATAT
>CM053764.1:130895297-130913507 GCA_028658305.1 Pachyuromys duprasi
GCATACATACATGCACAGGTGCATCTTTCTGTGATGTTGAATCCTAACTGAAGCTGAGCAAAGTGAGGATGCCTGCAACCCCAGCACTCAGAAAACTGAAGCAGCAGGATTGCTAAGAGGTCCAGGCCATCCTGGACTACAGAATAAATTTCAGACTAGTCTGGACTACAGCATGAGTCCCTGTCTCAAAAAGAAAACCAAAAACTAAGTGAAACAAACAATAACCAAACCAAGCAAACACCAGTTAAAAACAAAACAACTACAACAAAAAGCTCTCTGCTAATTAAACTCAAATCCCAAAGGCAATGATTTTTTTTTCAAAAAGGAAAACTTTAGTTCAGAGAGAAAATTTTAAATCTTTTAGAATAAAGTAGTTTTTTGCTTTTAGATTTCCATTTGCTCAGTTCTGTGTCTGAAGAAAACCTCTGCCTTTTAAATAGGAAATTATTTGTATTTGAATTGCCATGGCCATTGTCTCAGTCATTTGCCTGTCAATACTTAGAAAACACAAGTTTTAGCATTCTCAGAACATCTTAGATGTTACTGTCGGGAGTGCACAGTTCTCAGGAATGTAGGTAGCCTGGACAAATATATGCTCCACATACACAGGCTGAAGATTGATGCAGTCATTACTTAGGTAGGAGCAACAGTGGGACACAGCGGTGTGACAGAGGTGTGAGTGCTGAAGTCAGAGTGCTTGCTGTAGTCTCTCACCTGCCTGTGACTTCTCTTTGAAATAAGTAGTGGAAAGATACTTTCTACTTGAAAGACTATTTGAAAACCCAAATGGTCACTTTCAGTGAATTTTCAGCTCAGCTAAATGGCCCTACCTGGATTTTTCATTTTGAGTCAATGATTTGTTTTGTTTGTTTGTTTGTTTTTGTCTTTGGCTTTTTTTTTTTCATTGCAGCATTTAGATACCAGTCAAACTACCTGAATTTCCATATATTCCTGGTAAGAAGACCCTGTCTTTCATTATGTTGTCTGGTCCACTCTAGTACTGCTCCATCACTTTAAGAAGACCAGCTTTTCATTTGTTCTCTTACCATTTTAGAATCTCTTGGGTGGTGACCTAGTTAAGAAAGAAATAAAAGACTCACTTAATTCCTAATGGAAGAACTGGTTATAAATCACATTACCCAAGCCATTCTCTATACATTTGCACATTAAATAAAGCAGAGGGTTGAGAAACTCCCATTAATTCATAAAAGGGATTTTTGTAAAGTCGCCTGTTTGAAAGACATTTTTACTGTGTCATTTTATGTGCCTTAAGCAATAAGTCCATTTTACTAAACCTTGCATAAACTGTATAAATTGTCTACTGAAAAATCACGGTGGAGTAGATATCAACTACAAAGAGAAGCCATTGAATAATACCCCAAAACTGAGAGCATGGAAAGGTTAGATCTAAAATTAAAGTATTTTATACTTCCTTTTATAAAATAATCAGAAAATAAAATATATTCTGCAAAATCTCCATATATCATTCTACAAATAACAAGTTTGGTTACAAATCAAGTGCCAAAAGAAGGGCCACCTAAATCCAGTATGCACTAGAAATTGTTTTTATTTAGTTCTGCGTGGAACCTTAGGTAGGAGTTGTTTTACAGTGAGTCACAGCACAGCACCAGAAGAGCAACCTCTGGAAGCTTCAGTCTGTACTTCAAAATGTTCATAATCTACAGCACCATTGACAACAGTCTTCAAATCAGAGCTTGCCAAGCACTCCAGGGGAGATCAAGAATTAGCTAAGCAAGAAGGAGTATCCTGGGTAAGATGATCAATCCACACTCAGAAAGACAAACGGGATAGACATTTGAAGAGGGAGAAAACAGGAAACAGGACAGGAGCCTACCACAGAAAGCCTCTGAAAGACTCTACCCAGCAGGGTATCAAAGCAGATGCTGAGACTCATAACCAAACTGGGCACAGTTCAGGGAATCTTATGAAAGAAGGGGGAGATAGTAAGACCTGAAGAGGATAGGAGCTCCACAAGGAGAGCAACAGAACCAAAACATCTGGGCACAGGGGTCTTTTCTGAGACTGATACTCCAACCAAGGACCATTCATGGAGATAACCTAGAACCCCTGCTCTTATGTAGCCAATGGCTGCTCAATATCAAAGTGGGTTCCCTAGTAAGGGGAGCAGGGACTGTCTATGACATGAACTCAGTGGCTAGCTCTTTGATGCTCCTCACAACCCCCCAGAGTAGCCTTGCCAGGACACAGAGGAGGACAATGCAGCCAGCTCTGATCAGACCTGATAAGCTAGGGTCAGATGGAATAGGAAGAGGACCTCCCCTTTCAACAGACTTAAAGAGTGGCATGAGAGGAGATGAAGGAGGGAGGGTGAGATTGGGAGGGAAGGAGGGAGGAAGCTATAGCTGGGATACAAAGTGAATAAACTATAATTAATATAAAAAATAAAAATGTAATTATAAAAAATAATTAAAAAAATAATTCTGAACTAGTCCTCATCAAAGAAGAGAGAGAATGAGAGATTTGCTGAGTATGTTGATTAGCACAGCAGACATGGTGCTGAGTATGTTGATTAGCACAGCAGACATGCTTTGAAAGTGCCAACAACATGGGGCAGGGGAGCAATCATGGTCCTCACATACCTGTATTTTCCTTCCGCACAGACTGCATGAAATACCTCTTTAGAGTGCATCACACATGGCTAATAAGGAACTCACATACTTTATGAGAGCCCTCAGCAGTTACTTCACCTCACCTACAAAAAAAAAGTATCCTTGGGGACCAGTTTATAGAACTGTTCTAGACTTGATTCTGTTTCTACACTCTTAAATTGGGGCATTTAAGCAAATATGTTAGTTTAGGATTGTACATAATAGGACTCAATAACTAATCAATGATGAAGAAAAAAGAAAAACTTATTTTGCATAGGTTTTATAAGACAAAATAAGAAAAATATATACAATGACTGAAAACTTAGAAGTAATAAAAGAATACAATACTAATAAAATAATAACATATTGTGATATGTTATATAATAATACAACTAAAAATTATTTTAAGCTCTGTTATGAACTCTTTTCAGAGGTCCAATGTCATTGGCTCGAGCAGTGTTAAGGACATAGATTTTGGTACATTATATTAAATTCTTCCAGAAGTTGGCCACCTTAGTCTAACAGCTCTTGGAGTTCAGAAACTAATTTTAAACTGGAACCAAATAGTTATATACAAAGTGATGATTTTCAGGATGATGTAAGGGAAAAAAAGTACTTCAAAATAAGCTTTTGGTTACAGGTTATTTCAGCAGCTACAACTTCCACTTGTCCCATCCACACACAGGTGAACAACACAAAGGACTGAGCTCTGTATACAAAGACCTGCAAGCAGATGATACACATAATTGCTTGGATATTTGTTTGAGGGGTGATCTTGTACACTGTGCATATAGAAGCAGATTTCCGTGCCACAAAATCTGGTTGCAGTCTGGACATGGGCATTGCCATTTCTATGAAGAATGTCCTGTCTCAATGATGTGTAAAATTGTTCTCAGTCATCACTAGTTAGTTAATAAAGAAGCTGACCAGCCTATGGCTTGGCAGAGAAGACAGGAGGCTTCTGCTCCAGTCAGGGGGTCTCAGGGCCAGAGAGGAACAAATGGTCCAGAAGGAGGAGGTCATGAGGACAAAGATGGAGCAAGAGCAGCTAGGGCAAGACTAAGATGGCAAGTAGCATGGGGCATGTGGCTGGGAAATAGCCAGGCTAGTATAGACAGGTTAGAACAAATATATATGTATATAAAATATGTAAAATATTTCATTGTTAACACCTAAATTTGTAAATTTTGTAGATTACTAGCCACTGAAGAATCAAAATCAGAAACTAGAAAGATAGTATGCTCTGATTTTTGTAACACTGGTGATAGTAATAGATATATACTGGTCATAAGGATTACAGCAAAACAATAGTTAATTCAAGTGCCTAATGCTAGACTCTGTTTAATTTACATTCTCTTATTGTATAGTTTCAACAAATTTCTCATTACATAGCATCTATGCAAATGAGGAAAATAAGTTTAATGAGGCTTCTTGGGCTACTTTCTACTGTAGTATGTATATGTAGTATCAATATGTAAAAAGTATGTAAGATTGGATAATTTACAGAGGAAAGAAATTCACTGAAGCTCACAGCTCTGGCATCTGGAAGTCCAAGTCAGAAGAGCAAGTGGACATGTGCAGAAGAGACAAGACATAAGTGACAGCTGCTTCCTTCTTAGCCATGCAGTCACTATCTCAACCCAAGGAGAATTAGAACTGCTCACAGCTCAAGCACTAATCCACCCACACAAGAAAGGAATCAGCTGGGCTGGCAAATGGCACAGTGGCAGGGCACTTGCCCCACAAACTTGACAACCTGAGTTTGAACCACAGAACCTGAGTTGTAAGAGGAGAATAGACTCAAGAAATGTGTGTTTTGACCCCTACACAGGTGCTGTAGCTCTGTGGCACACAATCACACAGGCATGCATACATGAGAAAAAAATTAAAAGCAATAAAGATGATTTAAGACATTTAAAAGAATTGCGTTGACCTACTTCTGAGTGCACTGATACAACAATCAAAATCCTTCCACTGGGTCCCAACCCAGCAATGCTACAACAAGGACTCAGGGTTCCAGACTGTGACTTTTGGACAGACATGTTTAAACTGAAGCAGAGAGCAAGCAATCAACAGAATTCTACAGGCAACAAGCAGCAGAGACCTCAGCACAGGGCTTGCTGAAGCACAGGTTACATAATCATGCACAGTCTCTCACAGGGTAATCAAGTAGACTCTTACGCTTGGCACAAAGAGCCTCATAACAGTCTTAAAATGGACATAGGACTTAGCCAATTTCTTTTTTTTTTCTTTTTGTTAAACTAAAGTAAATGGTCATAGACAGTGTTGTAATTACTATAAAGTAGCAGAAAGGGATGACTCGTTGTAACTCATGAGTCATTCATAATAGCTGTAAGATTTGAAATTAGCAATAAGCCATTCCAAATAACATTAGTTAAGTGAGCGCGTATGCATAACCATAACCAATACGCACATGCCATATGTTCATATGCATAGACATCTAACTCATTAAACGTTAGATCTCTACAGAAAAATCGTTTCTGTGATTATACATAAAAACAAGTATTATGGTCTGACTACAAATGACCCCTTCAAGTTCATGTGCTGAAGGCTTAAACCCAACTGGTGATGCTGCTGAGACTTAACTGCATTCATGAGCTGACTCTTCTTAGGTGGATCTTGGGTGCTGGTCATTGGTCAGGAGGGACATGATAGAGGCACGACTTTGAGCAGAGGGTGTCTTGTCCCTGGTGTCTGGCTCTCCTGCTTCCCTCCACCACCCCCTTTTCTCTTCCCACCTGCCATGAAGAAGGCAGCTTTGTTCTACCACAGACTTCCAAGCAGGATGGCCTGTCCAACCTGAGACCTAAAGCAATGCAACCTACCTAACATGGACTGAAACCATGAACACAAATAATTTATGCCTCCCTTAAAATGCTATCTTGGGTACTTGGTAAAGCTACAGGAAGCTGACAGATAGCAGGGCTATTCTAGTCCCAAATCTTTGTTTTGTTCCCTTCATAATTCTATACCTTTATTATTAGAAACTGAGGCTTTAACGGTTCACCACTCTATCAAAAGCCAAAAACAAACAAAGAAAACAACCGGAAGACAGAAATTAGCAGAAAGTTGTTAAGTTGGCCCTAAGGAAACAAAGAAGCCTTGTCAAGAGTGTGAAGGTCTCTTCAAGTTACTCAACAGGCTATGGTAAATCCTTCTCCTTAGAGCACACCTCCTACTTTTTCCCATGTCAGTCTTTGAAAACCTGGAAGCAGGACCTCCTACAGCCACATCTTCATCTTGGGCAAGCACCTTACCTTTCTGCACATCAACTAACAGTGCTGAATCTCTCTTTAGAAATGGACCGTGTAAGAGCATGGGTTGGAAAGTACTGGGGAAGAAGAGAAGACAGTAGCATCGTCCTGCTCTGAAACACCTAGCCTACAGGTTCTTGCTCAGGTCTTGTGTGTGTCATCTATACCCATAAGCTCAGTAACCAAGTTTGATCATCTTAGTTTAACAATTCATCTCAACTACTGCTCTTAACTGGTCAAATGTGTGGGCTTTATTGCCTTCCTTAACTGGATAAGAGCTCAGCCTGAGGCATATTAGACAGGCATATTAGAAACAAATTCATCGGAGTATAGCAGAACCACATTAAGCAAGGTGTCTATCAGATAGTTTTGTGAACTACAGATAGATGAGAATAAGTCTTTTAAAGAGTTCTATTCAAACAAAAGAGCTTGCATAAAGGTCAGAAGATAGAATAGAAAGAAAAAGCTGTTGAAAAGCCTGAAAGATAATTAACCTGCCTGAATATGTTACATAGACTCACACTTGTCAAATCCCACTTTATTAATTATAGCATACTCAATCAGAGATGGCATAAAAATAGAAGGAATTTAAGTACCATTTCACTGAGGAGTCATAGTTAAACTGATAATTTAGGGTGAAGTTCAGAAATGGTGAGAGGAATATTAGTGCAGGAATAATGAGGGCTAGCAGCCTGGCATGGAACAGAAAAAAAAAAAAAAACTAATCCAAACCCAGTGCATTTAAGTAGAGAATTTTACCAGAAGTTGAGAAAAGGTGTAAGGTCATCAAACATGCATTCTGCTCCCCAGAAAACATAAACACCAACTGGCAAACATTATTCGTGTTCATCTCCACCACATGGCTGATATAGCGATTGTCCTGGCAGAACTGAAGATATCCTAAAGAGAGACAGTTATGCCTTCCTGTGGAAGAACTCATTTTTCCAGGAAGACATTCCATACAGTGCTGACAATTTCCCAGACTGCCTTGCAGGGAGCACTAGAGTGAAGACAGTGATGGGTCAGTGGTGAAGGGGACAACACGTTGGCCAGAAGTACTTAGTTATGAACACATCTGTCCTCTACCTAAGCTTAAACCTCATGTTAGGATCCTAAAGATGGACTGTGTGGGTGCATGGAGGTAACCTCTTTATTTGTTCCTTCATCCAGTGTGATCACATTGAACAAATAGCATCTGTAATTTTCACTATTATTCCATCTCCTTACTAGTGTGTTGAGAACGAGTGGTCGTAGCTTGTGCCTTGACAACTCCAGTATCTGAACTGTCAGCTCAGAGTTAAAAATTAAATTCCAACAGAACAGAGCAGATTTCACAAGACTTGTAAGAAGCTAGCTATCAATCACGAATTGCCTAAAGTGGCTGCAGACCTTATATACATTCCTTGAAATCCTTGCCACCACGCAATGAGATGGGCACCATAATCCATCATCACAGAGAGAAAACGGAATGTAAGTAATGGCCCCCGGTTACACTAGAATGGAAGAACATGAGGTTTCAGCCAGCATTCTTCTGTATTCCACTCAAGCACCTCAGAACTTAATCATTTTTAAACGTGGCAAAAAAAAAATCATATAAGCAATAAATAGTACCCAGAGGCTCCCGGCTTCTCCTTATGGGACAGAAAACCCCAGGCACCTAGAAAAGAAAAACAAGAAATAACCCTAAAGGCTTCCTGTGTATTTCAATAACAAGACTCTGCAGTAAAAAGAGCTAATGCTGCCAAAAAGAGTCCAATTTTCGCTGAAGCATCAAGGTGAAGACAAAACTCTCAGCAGCATCACACATAATGAAAACCATTAGCAAGCTTCCGCCTCCATCACCTCTTGTTAATTCTTCTATCATGCAGATTGCTTTAACTCGATTTCAGGATTTTTTTTCCCCTTCTATTGTTGCCAAGAACTATAAACACAATGTGATATGACAGAGTGGTTTCTGGATCCTCATTGTCATTATTATGCTCACTTCGGATCTAAGACTCCACTTTACTAGCTAAGAGCAGAACTCTGCATCTTTTCATGTAAGGTGCGCCAGTCAGAAACCCCTTGCCACGTCAGTCCTATTCATCAGCTTTGCAAAGCTGCCCTGGAGGAAAAGCCATACCAAACAGAAAAACACCTGGGAAACTCATTAAGAGCTCCTGCAGAGAATGACGTTTCTCTGGGATTGAGCCACATTTATTAGGTGATGAACACACCCTTCTGGGCATTCAATTTATTGGTAAAGTATGCTCTATTGCTCAAGTCTCCTCACAGCCCATACTGCCTGCCTGCCATTTCTCACATAAGCATCTTTTACTTTAAAAGGCAGAGTCGTAATTACGTGAATTAATCCTTGTGCTGAGAAGAGGAGAGTGTCAGGCACCTGGAAAGCAGTAGGGCACACCAGAAGATTTAGAACCTTTCAGTCTGAGCTCCCAAATTTCCCTTAGACGCTGAGCTGAGCCAGCTAATGATTCCCAGATGAGCTACTTTGTCTCTCCTGAATTCCCACCTATGAACTGCAGCTTAAAATACCTGAGAGAAGTTTTGAGTGTGAAATGAAAGCGTGTCTTCTGAGTATGTAGTGCAGTGCTTGGCAGTTGTGCAAATTGAGAATAAACCTGTTCCTGTCTGTATGAAAACTTAGAAGAACAAGAAACATGATGCAGCAGCATAAAAGTGAGGGCTGGATGGCCTGGTAGATGGGGAAACATTGTATCTGCTTACGTAAAACAAATCAGACTTCTTTATCTAGAAGCTCAGATACTTTTTTTACTAGAGACACCTATTAAACTGTCATTAAAAGATATGATAGTTTCAATGAAGCTATTGTTGGACCTCCGAGGCGGAATCTCAATTGATCAGCAAATTCGAACTTGATGCACAAGCAAGAGGTTTTTATTCAGATACCAGAGCGCTCTGGGACCCCGCTACCTGCTCCTGTTGAAGGAACAGTGCGGAGTGCCCAGCAACGAAATTACAGAGTTTATAAAGGCAAAAACCACAAAACAGGAGGGGATCTAGGGGTAAAAGATCTTTCTCACAGGGCAGTTATCACCAGGAAACAGGAGGGGGTCTAGGGGAAAAAGACCTTTCTCACTATGATTGATTGTCACCAGGTGCAGCTGGGAGGGAACGGTTAGAAATTGTTTAGGCTTTCTTATCCATAACTACAGAAGCGTGTCTCTTAGAAACATTTTGTATCAGGTCCGGGTTCACAAGCTTTAGTTCCCATGGTTGGTTCCCATGGTTAGTTCCTTTTGTTAGGACCAAGTTAAAAATTTTCCATCCTAAAAAAATTTTTTTTCCATCCTTACAAAAATATAAGCTATAAGGCAACTAAGAGAAACATAGGTTACAAAGTTAGTCTGATTCTTTCACTATCAGTCAGATGAAGAAAAGAGCTGAATGTTAAAATGGCATTGTGAGTGCCCACCATAGAAAGGGGATATGCAGCCCAATTCTCAATTAAATCAGAAAGAAAATACAGTAAAAACAAGTAGAGCAGGCCCACAAGAAACTTCACAGCAGATTCAGAGAAAAACAACATCACCTTAATTGAGAGTGCTTCTCTGCTGCTTAGCCTGTGAGGCAGGGGAGTAGGGCAAAGTGAGGTCCCCAAACTTTACACAACACAAATGATGCATGTGATTAAAAGGAAATTAGAAAATAGGGAGGCTGGGACATCTCTCCACACCACCAAGGCTGACTAAAGCCAGCTCAACCACTGGCAGAGGTGTGGAGGGACCCCAAAGTATCTGCAGGTAGCCTGCGGCTCATTGTAATAGTAAAATGCATACCCCTGTGTGGAAATTTAAGATGTTAATGAGACAGGGCACATAAGAAGTTGTATGCAGAACTACACGAAAGAGGTAGAGCATGCATAAGAAAGCCTGGGCTATGCAAATGAGCCTGACAGCCCCAATCTTCAGTGGTGTGGAGCTTGCTTAACCTCTTCCCTGCTTTCATTCCACTTCCTCCATTGTATGGATAGTCTTTTTAACAAATTTCCTCATGCTGTTTTCTACTATCTATGTGTCTCTGTCCTACTCTTTGTCATGAGACACAAGAACCTGGAACTCTTCTAAAGGTGCCCTACAAATCACATCAACTAACATCACCTGGATGGATACTACCCCAGTCTTGTGGGGTGTGCAGCAGAGAGATGGGGAGGAATAGATTCTTGGGGCCTGTCTCTGCTCTCTCTTGAGGTGACATCTCTAGGTGAGGTTAACAACTTTCCAAACTTGCTGAGAATGATGCTATGGGGATTAGTGAGAACACGTGCATTTATTTGCCTCTTTGTTTCTTTTGGCTTGTTTTGCTGTTAGGAACAGCTATATTGGATTTAAATCTAGGACACTTATCAATACACAGATGCACTGAAAAGTCAGGATTTCCTCCAGAAACATAGCATAATAAAATAGGACCTCCCTACTCATGGGCCCAGACTTTTACCTTCCTTATCTTAGAGTTTGCTGCAATGTCCCAGGCTTAGAGAAATACAGACAGCATTTTCATAGGTGCCATAAGTGACTCAGACACACTTGGAAGCATGGGAAGTACTGAAGAGAAGCTTTTCTACAGAGCACATTGAAAGCCTGGTAAAGGCTGACTGTAAAGGGTACCAGAAATCTGGGGGAACCCCACCATGATTGCCATGTTACCAGGGAATTTGGGGTCTCTTTTGGGGGTTCTTAGTCTCATTAATAATAATAATAATAATAATATCAGATTTGGAGGAAAAATTATCTTAGCAATTTTATCAGCGTTTAAGAGAAAATCTCCAGGGCAGCAAGCTGTAAATTTCAGCAGCAACCCTGGAAAGGAGATGGAAACAAGAAAGACAGAAAAACATCCTGCCACTTGTAAGCACTTATATAGTAGGGAGGATAGCTTCAGAGAAAAGACTGGAAAAGCTCAATATACCAGAGGAAGCATCCTTGGGCTCTGGCCAGTCTTCACATGAAAGAGACAAAAGAGAAGGAAAAGAGAAAGTTTTGCCTTTCTGAGTCCAAACACAGAAAGTCAGGCAGACTTAAAGAGGCTCATGGTGGTTCTGCAGCAACTGCACAGAGAGCAGGGAGATCTGGAGAAGAGAAGGTACATTATCTCATCACAAGGACAATTATCTGTCCCATCTTTTTACCATCAATTAAGGGTCATACTTTCATCAGGCCCAAAAGGAGTGACTCTTCATGGAGGATAATAGTAGACTGTATTTTTTTTGACCAGAAGAAAATAATTTTCTCTTAGTGGACCTCTAATTCTACTGTAACGTAAGGAAATGAAACGAAATAAATCCATCTGCTTCTTGACAGAATGTTTAAAATTCTTTAATTTTCCTCAGGTCAGGAAAAAATACATAAAAATTTCAGAATCTTTAGAAAATGATTAAATATCATGTCTTTACCATGTAGAGCATGTTTTAAAAATGCAGCAAGGAAAACTCAACATGTTCAAAGCTTGCCATCGTTACCAGGGCATAAGTGTACAGCACCAAAGGAAAAGGTATACTAGTAGTTTAGAGCCAAGGAATAACACAAAATCCCCCTGCCCGAACTCACTCAAGAGATTTATAGAGAGGGACGAGCCCAGGAGCATGGCTGCCCCTGATCCATGAGAAGCAGCAGAGGACTGAGCAGAACACAGGGTTCATAGTTTCTTGAGGGGGAGGGGGCCTAGAGCTTTCCAGGATGGCCTCTGATTGGAGAGATTATGTGGCCTGATTTGGGGCAAACTCAGGGATTGGTGGGATTTTTTTTTCCTCTGTAAGGCAGGCTCTGGTCACTCTACAGTCTGGGGGCTGGGAACTGCCTTTAGAGGGAATGGCTGGCTGGTAGTGCCTTTAGGGGAGTATGGAGAGGCAGGCCCTGAGCTGGCCTGTGAAGCTACTCAGGGGCAGGGTCTTGTCTGGGTAACTGGGCGTGCGGTTGGAGGCTTGGGGAATGGCAGGCTAGCATATTCTTTGCTTCAATGTGTTAGGCCAGGTCTCAAGGGTGCCCATAATTGGTGTGAATAGCCAATAGCTATTCACAGACACCCAGCAATGTCTGTGAGCCAGAAAATGGCACAGAAATAAACCGCTCCAGTGTCAGGGAACAGGGGCTGCTTTAATGCACAAGAGCGACAAGGTGGTGGAAGCCTTTCGATTGTGATTGGTCAGCACATTACCTCAAGTTGGATAGAGAGCACTCTTTATCACCAGGCTTCTCTATGCAGAAGAAGCACATTGACAGAGATGTGGAGAGTGCATACTTGCCCATAGGCCATCTATCAGCTACTCAGGCAACTTCAGAATTCAGTGTTCTGACTTCAGGAGTACGTGCTTCTTATTTAGAAGCACGGTGTGCCAAGTAAACTTTTAACTGTCAACTTGGCTGGATGAAATACTAATACAAGTGAGAAATACCTTTCGATGTATCTTTTTTGGGGGGTGTATCTAGAGAAGATTGACTTGCATGGGAGACTTGCTTTGAATATGAGTAGTTCCTGTCTGTGGGCTGAATAAAGGGAGGGAGACTGAGGATCAAATAAACTCCAGAATTCACTGCTTCTTGCTTTCCTGCACAACCCAGATAGGAGCAAGTAGCTCATCCTTCTGGTGCCACGGTAGCAAGCCACCATTACCCACACCTTCCCCACCACGACGACTGTCTTGAAACTGTGAGTGAAAATAGATAGTCTCCCTTAGGTGACTTTTTGCCGGCATTTGGTCATAGTCCCAAGAGAAGGAAATGATATCATATATAAGAATTTATTATTTTTTTAGTAAACTATATTTTTAAGATTTATTTATTTTATGTATAGGAATGCTGTTTTCACACACACCAGAAGAGAAAATCAGATTCCATTGCAGATGGTCCTGAGCTACTATGTGGTTGTTGGGAATTGAACTCAGGACCTCTGGAAGAGCAGTCAGTGCTCTTAACCGGTGAGCCATCTCTCTAGCCCCCATATATAAGAATTTAAAGACTTCAAGTGCATAGAAAAAACTCGAGATGATCAGATTTTGCTTGGTAACCCATTTCAGTGGTAGGGAAAGGAGAAACAGAGTTCCCTTTAAACTGTTTTAATAAGTGCTACACAGATCTTGCTAGAACCCGAAAAGCTGTATCATCGGGACAAAGTTAAGTACAACACAAAACAAAATTGTGCTCTTAGAAAGAGAAGAGGAAAATTTACCTTGTCAAACTTGACATTGAATGAAAAACAAAACAAAACAAACAAACAACAAAAAACAACCAGCAAATAATAATGTAAGATAAATTTGAACTGGAAATAATTTTATTTATTATCAATAATCACTATTTATTCAGATAAAATATCCCATCTACCTAAAATGTTGATTAAGGTTGGTTATTTATAAATATTCCAAATATGTATCTGCTGTTAAAAATCACACATGAAAAAAATCATACATGAAAACCAGTAAGACAAAAACAGGCTGTGGTCATTGTCCTGAAAAATGAAGAGGGAGGTGGTTTTTACACTTACAGCAAGGTGGCCAAGGAAGTCTCATCTTCCCCGGCGATTATACAGCAACAGGATGACTTCCAGCTTCCTGAAAAAGATATTCCTGGACTGTGAGAATGGCAAGAAGCCTTTTAGAAAATCTGCATTGCAAAGGAGACTTGGGAAGAATCTACGAATTTGCTAAAGCGAGTGCCCTAGGAGAAGAGTAAAGCCATGGGAAGGAATTGCTACAAAGTTTCCTCCAGCTGGGAGCACACTAAAGGCCATCTTTATTATTATTATTATTATTATTATTTTCTTTATTTTAAGGTTATAGATAATTTATTAAGAGCCCTCCCCCCAAGCGCTTGCAACAATTCGATCCCTTTCTCTGCTCATAGATCTTCCTGCTAGCCCTGAAAAGACAGCCAGAGGCGGGCCAGGCGTGCAGCTCGTTACTCTATGAGACTTCGCGGTGGCCATGTCTGTCTTACTCTCAGCATATTCCACCTGCGCCACTTCCTCTGGGTTCTTCTGCCCACAGTGCTCCTCAAAATCTGGCACAATTGCAGAAGGGCTTGCTGCAGACAGTGAACCATTAGCCAGCTGCCTTTGTTCTCATCTATTTCCGTGCCAACCTTTCCGGTTACAATGAAGTCTCCAAAAAAGGGTAAGGTAATCAGCCCAGGCATGAAAGAAATTACGATCTCCAGAGCAGGAGCTTCATGGCATTGGCATGCTCCAGTCAGTGCCTGCCGTGTACACACCAGCCATCATAGAAAAGTTGAAGGACAAATCTGTTTGCACGACAGATTTGTGCCTCGTTTTAGTGTAGTAGTAAAATCTACATGGCCCTGAGGTGTATTAATGAGGTCCAAGGTCTGTCCAGTGTCAGTATAATAGGAACAATACCAAAAGAGTACAAACATGTTTAGATTGTAGGGGTGGTCCCAGCAGTTGAACTTCAGCAGACTTCAGATACAGGCTTCCAGAAGCAGAGCATTATTGATTCCATCCAAAACTAGGTCTGGCTGTTGATGCCAGAAGATATGGCCCTGGAGAAAAAAGGCAGAGTGCATAATGTCATCTTCAACAAAGAAGAAAGCTCTGAGATATTCCACACACCAGCCCACAGTCAGGGACCACTGGAGACTCAGCATCTTTAGTTTTCTTGGCCCTACTAGCTCCAGTAATGTTTACAGCAGAGTCAAATCTGACTGTACTTCTCACTGAGGCATTGTGTTCAGTGACATTCTTGAGCCAAGTAATAGTATCTCCTGTCTCTGGGTGTTATAGTTCGTCCTCAGGCAACACCTTGATGATATTGAGGAAGAGCTGCATAAAATCCTACCTTTCTTGAGTTCAAACATCCAATTCTGGTTTTGATTCATTCTGAGAGAAGAACACATTTCTCTGTTCCTAGAAGTGGGTTCTAAAGGCCATTTTGACTGAAGTGAAAAAGCTGGGACAAACATCAGTAAAAAACAGAAGAGTCAAAGTATCACAGGTTTAACTTAATGGGCAGATATAAACCACTGTAAATACCAGATTTGGAACAAGCCCTTGCAAGCATTTTTACCACCTTGCTAGACAGAACAAATATAATCCTAAAAGACAGGTGGACCCCTTCTTTCAGCTATTAGACTATTTAGAAAATGGACACCAAAATTTGGAAATTTCCCAGAAATCCCAGGAAGAGATAGACACGCAGAGAGATGCCATTTATATAATTTGTAGCATTTCAATTGTCTAATTGTTTTGCTAGTTATTGATGCTCATCCCTTTCTATAACCGATCTAAATATTCAGTCTTATCATGTGCATTTATACACACTAAAGCACATGCTAGATACACGGTTTTCCAAGTAGATAATTCCATACAGGGAATTCCATGGTTTCAGATATCCAGTTGGCATTTGGATAAGGAAGGAATATAGCAACAGGTATTCCATTTGCAGAAAAAATGAGTTTGATTCTGTTCTGCAAATTGATTCATCAGTCCTATTTCAACAACTTTATTGGATAAAGAAAAAAATGTGCATGAAAGTACTAGCTTTCTTTTGGTATTATAATTTATAAATAGGTAATATGGCTGAATTTTAAATACATACCACTTCTATTGCCTAGCATTTTTCAATTATACCTCAACAATTCTTACATATTCACCCTGTTCAATTTTATCCCTTAACCACATTATGACACTTTACTTTCTCAAAAATCTGACATACCATGGTCCTGTCACCCTGTTGCTAATTCCAACTAGCTGAAAGAGCTCAAGGAAACCTGTGGTCTTGCAGCCAGGATAGCAAAAAAAGAAAAAGAAAACCTTTGCCACAAATTGCATTGACTTTAGTCCAGATAACTGACCTATTTATTTCATAGACTAATAAATACAAAGGTGCTGCAGTTATGTCTCTGCCAATGTGGCAGAAACTAAGAAGGAAGCAATGGCAAAGGATTTTGTTCATCTTAATATCTAAGGGTGTGGAACACAATCAGACATGGCTGCATGGAAGGTGATACATCTTTTTTCTCTCGAGAGAAAGGCCATATTACAAAGTCACTTGATTGGCATTATTCCAAATGTATATGTACTCCAGCCAGCAACTTATTTTGAAGTGACAGCATGTGAAACATGCCTGGTGAGTGCCTTCAGACATTTCAGACATTTTCACACATGTGACTCAATTTCGAACAATACATCCTCAGAGAGACGCTCCATTCCCCAAGAACCCAGTTGCTTCACCTTCAACAGAGTGACTCCTTCAATTGCGCTTCTGGTGCCAACAGCACTATTCTTAAGCATCAGCTCTCTTCCTCTCAAAGATCTTCTGAGCAGCTGCCGAGGACTGCACTGCACTCCAGATCTTGGAAGATTTTGCCGTTTGTTACTTCCTGGAAAGAAATAGAACAGGAGAGAAGGAAGCATCCACACATAAGCTATATATGCCCAGCTAGCATCCCTTGTGAGCCAGCTCAACAGATGGAAAAGATTCTTTTTTATCTCCACAGTATTATTATAAGGTAAATTCCTGAAATAAAACATGTCTATTCTGTCTCAACATACCATTTTCACCAATTATGACTTGTTTGACCTTGTGTCTTTAGAAGCACACTGGCTCTAAAAAGAGAAACTAGATTTGCTTCCATTGCACCCCTTTATTCCTTACTGAAAAATTTGCTATCACTTTATATATATAAAATGAATTCTTAAAAGGTAACTGAACATTTATTTAGATATATAGTGCTACACGAGATCACAAATCTTCCAATGGAATTTTAGTTGAAGAACAAAAATTAAATGCAAAGGATATGACACAAACACATCTTTTTTCTTTATCAGCACTAACAATTCAGACTTATATCCAAGGTATGCATTATGTAGCTAAGATATGTGGGATGTGCTAGTTAGAAAGTATAAAAAGATGTTTATTTTCCTCCTTATAACAATGATTTTAGTTTAGAACACATCAGGAAAGTGGAAAAGGCTAGATCATGAAAAAATATAGGCCACTGGTAAAATAATTATCAAAACCAGAATAGTAGAGGCTGGAGAGATGGCTCAGTGTTTAAGAACACTCATTGTTTTTCAGAGGATCTAAGTTCAGTTCCTAACCACCCTGTATCAAGCACCTTACAAACACTCTACCTTCAGCTGCTGGTGATCTGATACCTTCTTCTGGCCTCCACAGGCACCTCTCCACTTGGCCATTTAGAAATACATTGACACACACACACACACACACACACACCAATAATTGCAATAATTGCTGTTATAAAGAAAGACAATCCTAGTCCTTTTTTTTTTTTTTACAAAGACTTAGTAGCCAGATATTGAGGTGAAAAACCTCTAGCTCAGAGAGGCAGAGAAAGCACCCAGTTGATCATTCTATTCAGCCAATATCCCAGAAGGAAAACACCTTCTCACGTTCCAGAATGAAAAAACCAAAAGTTTCCTCTTCTTCTCCAAGCTGTCTTAAGTACCCTTCAACTTAAAGTTCCTCCTTTCTGTTTAATTCCTTTCACCTGGTTTCTTGCTCTGTCTCTTGCCCTAGGGTTACCTTTATTTAATCCTGTGCACAGAAAGCTTTTGAATTAAAGGTGTGTGCTAGGGCTGAGCCACACCATAAGTTCTTGTTAAGATCTTGTTTATAGTAAATAGAAAGTTCTTGGATTAAAGGTGTGTGTTAGGGCTGAGCCATTCCCCACTAGAAACAGGTTTTCACAGACAATCCTAGTTTTATAATGGGATTAAATATCCTGCAACAAATAACTGTTTTGTGTTTTTCTTGTCTTTTAAAAATTTTTATTATTAGTTACATTTTATTAACTCTGTTTCCCAGGTGAATCCTACTCCCTCATTCCCTCCTAATCCCACCCTCCCTCCCTCTTCTACTCCCTGGCCCTTTCCAAGTCCACTGATAAGGGAGGACCTCCACTCCTTTCATCCGACCCTGGTTTATCAGGTATCTTCAGGACTGGCTGCAAAGTCCTCCTCTGTGGCCTAGCAAGGCTGCTCCTCTTAAAAAGAAGTTTAGAGTAGCATTAAAAATAATCAAGTGATAAAGGAAGCCTTTTTTATTGGGGGTTGGGGGGGAAACAATCCAGCATAACATTACCAATTTAAAGTTCCATTCTTTTTTTTTAAATTTATTTATTTTTATCTCAATCACAGGTTAGGTACTTTGAATCCCAGGCGTAGCCCCCTCCCCCATTCCCTCCTACCCTCCCACTCCCTCCCTCATCTCCCTCTTCCCCGCCCCTTCCAAGTCCACCAACAGGGGAGGACCTCCTTCCCTTCCATCCAACCCCAGCTTATCCTGTCTCCTCAGGGCTGGCTGCAATGTCCTC
>CM053764.1:130914007-130935801 GCA_028658305.1 Pachyuromys duprasi
AAAAAAAATAAGAAAGACAGAGACAGACACACAGTCACACAGAGACAGACACACTGTCACACAGGGACAGAAACAGAGATAAATTATCAAGACAGCCTTTAGGCAGACACAGACTCAGATTCACATAACAGACAGAGGACATAAGACACAAGGAACCTGAAGTAAATAATTCAAATCTGGGCTCACTTTGGCTAAATAGCACCAAGACGTTCTTTGATTTCTCTTAACCACAAATGTAGTATTGGTGACTCGGATTTGTTGATAATGCATTTAAATAAATTGAATTTGGGTTCCCTAAGTGAGGGCTCTGTGAGGCTGGTTGAGAAATATTTTTTTTAATATTTTTTCATATTTATTTTTCTTTTTTAAATATTTTTTTATTTTTTATATTAATTACAGTTTATTCACTTTGTATCCCAGCTGTAGCCTGCTCTCTCTTTCCTTTCCAATCCCGCCCTCCCTTCCTCATCTCCTCCTGCTCCTCTCTAAGTCCACTGATAGGGGAGGTCCTCCTCCCCTTCCATCTGACCCTAGCTTATCAGGTCTCATCAGGACTGGCTGCAATGTCCTCCTCTGTGGCATAGCTAGTCTGCTCCTCCCACAGGGGGATGGGGAGGTCAAAGAGCTAGCCATTGAGTTCATGTCAGAGACAGTCCCTGTTCCCCTTACTAGGGTAACCCACTTGGATACTGAGCTGCCATGGGCTACATCTGAGCAGGGGTTCTAGGTTATATCCATGCAGAATAAAGAAAAAAATATTAAAGGCAGCAAGGGAAAAAGGCCAAGTAACATATAAAGGTAGAGCTATCAGAATCACACCAGACTTCTCATCAGAAACTATGAAAGCCAGAAGGGTCTGGGCAGATGTCATGCAGACTTTAAGGGTACCACAGATGCTAACCCAGACTACTATACTCAGCGAAGCTTTCAATCATCATAGATGGAGAAAACAAAATATTCCATGATAAAACTAAATTTAAGCAATATCTACACAACAAACCAGCCCTACAGAAGATACTAGAAGGAAAACTCCAATCCAATGAAAACAACTACACACAAGAAAACATAGGATATAGATAATTTCCCAACAAGATTTAAAAGAGAAATCTTCAATGTGTCTGTACATGCACACTCTTACCTACTCCATGTGGTTATAGACAAGAACAAGGCAGAACAGAATGATTGCACCTCTCATACTGCTACAGGTTGCACAACCAGGTTCCTACTGTGTGCCTCCAAAGGCTTGGAGACTCACTTCTCCTCAAGCCCCTACTTATGAGACAAATGTTCTAATCATATGCCTAGCAAAGTATATTAGGGTACTGGTTACCCCATCCCCTGTCTTCAGAAGTCAGAAGCTCCAACTTCTGAAGCCAAGGGAAAAAACAAAAAACAAAAAACAAACAGATGCTACCAATGCTCACATACTCCCAAAAAATCAAAATAAGAGCATCATTCAAAGGAAAATTTACTAAGATATTCAACTCTAAATCCAGACGGAGATCCAGGCTATGCAGTGGGGAACTCTAAGTCTTAGTGAACAGAAATTAAGCACACCCTGTAACCTCATTACTGATCAGACTCCTCTGTAGGTCACTCAGTTTACCACTTAGAATCAGGGCAAAGGAAAGCTGAGGAGAGCTGCTCCTCTGTAGTTAGAACCAGCAGACATTGTCTTCAAACACCAACCTTGCAAAAGAGCATGGGTCTGAATCACTCCGGAGACAAAAGTGTGCTCCGCAGCATTATTAAAAACAATAATCGGCCAGGAATTAATGGACCTGGCTGCAGTCAAAGAGACAGTGAAACACAGTTCTAAAAGCACCTTGACAACACCCAAGGCTGCAGTTTAGAGATATCAGCGGCTTCTCTTTGCAAGGAAAGAGACCAGAATAATCTAGGCAGTCTCACGCAGTAAGTAAGCAAACAGTTGACAATCTCCTTAGGAGAATGATGAGAAAACCACCCACAGGGTTTTTGCAATTTATCTTCTAAGATGCTGATTTTTCAACAACAAAGAGACAGATTTTTTTTTAGAGGAACTTTTGACCCTCACATAAAGAAGCTGTCTATAACAGCAGCTCAATGATAAATCTAACTGCAAAAAAGCTTCAAAATAAACATTATAAATATGTACAAAGAACTAAGGATAATCAAAATTAAGGAAATGAAAATGGAAGACAATGTCTTACCACGTAGACAACATCAATATAGAGATAGAAACCATAAAAAGAAGCAAAAGGAAATTGTGAATTTAAAATTCCAATAACTAAAATTTTAAAATTTAATAACTAAAATGTTAAATGCATGAGAGGCACACAGCGTATGTTTGAACTAGTAGAAGAAAGGGTCGACAAACCTGAAGACTGTAAATACAGATTACACAATTCCAAACACAGAAATATAAACATACAAAAATGAACAGAGCTGTAAAGAAATGTAGACTTATCAACATACACAAAGTAGGCAAAGTAGGCCAGCAGAAGAAACAGAGGAATAGGAAGAAAATATTTCAGAAGGCATAATTAAGCATTTATTTAAAGAGCCTAAGAAAATTAATAGCTGAGGGCTATGAGCTGGCTCTGTAGGTAATGAGGCAAGATGGCTCCATGGGTCAAGGTACTTGACAGTAAGCCTGACAACCTCCATCCTAAGGCTCCATACAGTGTAAGGAGAGGACCATTTCCCAGAAGCTGTCCCCGACATCCACACACGTGTTGTGACACATACAAACCCATGTTCAAAGGGAAGAAATATGCAAATATAATTTAAAATTTTATAGTTAAAACAATGGAGACAAGAAGCTGGTGAGAGCAATATAAAATGTTTAAAGAAAAAAAAAAAGTCCAGCAGGAATTATAAACCCAGTAAAAGCAGATTTCAAAACAGGGCAAAATAAGATCTCACAATAAATGCAAACATGCTGTTAACAGGAAGACCTTATAAGGATCCTAAAGGAAGTGTTTGAAGTTGGAAAAAGGTAACTCCAAAGATTAATTTCAAATACAAATGAGAAAATAAAATTCATCAGTAAATGTATATAAATAGTTACAAAAGACAGTGAAATGTGTATTTCTCTTCTTCTCTAAGTAATTTTAAAACCAATCATGGAGTAAAACTGTATGTTCATAACTGTATGGTTGGGCTGTCAAATATACAAATGGAATGAACGCATATTCCTATAATGACTACAAGAGAAGGTTGGAGCACAGCTATATTTGATTTAATGATGCCCAGTACTTGTGAAAGTCAATGAACAAATGAAAAGAATAAGAAATACTAAATAATATTGTCAGCGTATCAAATACATGCTTTTCTACTTCCTTCCCAACATCAATAGACATAAACTTACATGAAGTTATAATTATTATAACTGTTAGGTTTGTTAGGAAGGAAGAGGAAAGGTAGTTCAAGAAAAATTTGAGGACATCTTATCCTTTTAGGGTGAACAGGGTGAATAAGGTTTCCTAGGGAAGGTGAGGACTTACACTCCAAGGACACAGGCTTAGTTCATGTGTGACCTATGCCCCATGACTGAGGCAAGGTTCAGTCTTCCTCTGGGTAGAGGAGCAGGTCTTGGTTAATGTATAGTCTGTAAGATAGAGCTGACATAATTCAGGCCATCATTAAACCGCAGGAGCTGAGGGGCTGGGCATATTCCTGCCCTGCTTAGTGCCTGGTTACTTAGAGGACCTCAGTTCTAACAGGAACGGTGTAAGTTGGGTTTGTCACATACAGAAGAAATGTATAGGAGAAGAATGCAAAGAGGAGAAATAAGACAAATGTACAAAATTAGCATTTCTGTATCTTGTTTCAATTAAGTTAAAGTAAATATGAAGCAGATTCTGTTCAATGCATATGCATGTAGACACACACAAAGTAAGAAAATCTCTACAAAATATAATTTAAAAAAATAAAGGACTCCGAATGTTACATTAGAAAATATTCATTTTGCACATAAGGAAGCAGTAAGGGAGGAATAGAGAATGAGGACACGTGGCCTAAAGAACATAAGCAGTATGTTTGCAAACACAGCCACTGTCACTGAAGTCACTAATGTTCATGAATTAAACAATAAAGACAATAAATTGCAAACCAAAATCTAATTGTGTGGTATACTAAAGAGATGCATGTTAGATCCAAAGTTACAAATATATTAAAATGATGGGAAAATCCAAACAGTTTTGAAGATGCTACACTAACCTCAGACAAAACAGACTTTCAAATAAAAACACTAATATATATAAAATTTGTAGTGATAAAGTTGTAAGTTATTTTAAAAGATATAATAATCATAAACAGATATGCATCTAATAACTAAAAATAAATACATGAGGGAGTCTCCTCATTGGAGACTTCTTAAAAAAAACATTCCTTAAATAATGGCTAGAAAATAGAAAGTGACATGAAGTTTTCAAAAATGCTGTGAACAACTAGAACAATCTCCCAACACTCTGCCAAAAATTGCAGACTATGCATTCTTTTGAGGTGGTCTTGGAACATCATGATTTGCTAAGCCACAAACCTCAATAATATTCTCCAGCCACAATGAAATATATGAAATATATCTGGGCACAGGTCTTTTGTGAGACTGTATCTCCAACCAAGGACCATGTATGGATATAACCTAGAACCCCTGCTTGGATGTAGCCCCTTGGTAGCTCAGTATCCAAGTGGGTACCCTAGTAAGGGGAACAGGACTGTCTCTGCCATGAACTCAATGGATGGCTCTTTGACCTCCCCCCCCGCCCCCCCGCCACCCGAGGGAGGAGCAGCCCTGCCAGGCCACAGAGGAGGACTTTGCAGCCAGGCCTGAAGATACCTGATAAGCTAGGGTCAGATGAAAGGGGAGGAGGTCCTTCTCTATCAGTGGACTTGGAAAGGGGCAGGGAGGAGATGAGGGAGGGAGGGTGGGATTGGAAGGGAATGAGGGAGCAGGATACAGCTGGGATACAAAGTTAATAAACTATAACTAATATTACAAAATAAAAATAAAAATTTAATTAAAAAAGAAAAATCATGAATACATAAATTTAGAGTGTTAAATAAAATCACAAGGAAGTTAAGAAATACTTAAAGATAAATAAAAAATGAAAGTACAGAATACCAGAGAATGTGGTAAACATCTATAAAACAACCTTTAGAGAAAAATTTAGAGCACTAATTAAATAATAAGAATAATATCAGATCAACAGTTCAACCTGCTATTCGAAAACACTAAAATAGCAAGTAAAAGAACAATTTACCAAGAACATGCAGAGGAGAGTAATATAGACTAAACAGAAGTAAAAGAAAGAAGAAGAGAAAGACAATAGAGAAGATTAGTAAATCCAAATAAGCAAGAAGACTGACATTATAAGAAAACAGGAAATAAGAGGGACATCATCACTGCTGAATTTATAAAAGAAAAGACTATAATAGGGAGGTCATAAACAACATATTACAATAATTCAGAAAGATTAACTAGACTTACAAATAAAAAATGCCAAGCTAACACTAGAAGTGGGCAATCTCCATAGATTCATAACTAATGAGACTAAATTGACCAAAAAAAAAAACCTCTCTAGGCATATTTATTCCTGAATTCTGTCAGATATTTAAAAAGCATTGGTTCCAAGAACTCAGAAAATAAAAGAGAACGGGCCCTTTTGAGCTCAATCTGTATCACTCAGATGCCAGAAACCAGCAAAGTCATGGGCGCATACACAAGGAATGAGACCAGTTCCAATGAATGTTTGCTTTGATGTTGATTTTTTTTTTGGTACTCTTGTTTTTAAGTTTCAGCATCTCTGTCACATGCAATTTAAAAGACTTACACACATACAAAAGAAAGGACCATTACCACATGAAATATACATAAATGTAGCTAAAAAATATACATGCAAACCTTCTTAGTGAAATATAAGCAAACACACTACCGGTCATATGCATGACCATATTGGATTTATCCTGGCTAATATAGTAATTAGCAAAACTACAAAACACATAATTGCATATTATCCTGATAATTCATGTACATACAAGTGATAACCAATACAGTTAACATCCAAGTGCAGCCTAGCCAGGTAGGCTTTTCTCACTTTAACGATTACATAAGAGAGAAATGGTTTCAAGAATAATTTATTTGGGCTGAGAATATGGGAGAGCAAAACTGCTGCCCATTTCACTATGGCCAAGGAACAGGGAAACGTCCACGGTGGAAGACAGTTCCAAATGTACACCCCCAGTGATATAGTTTCCCCACCAGGTTCCATGAAGCAAAACTTCCAGCTTTCTCAAAATAACACCACCAGCTAGAGATAAATATATCAGTATATATTTCTGTGAGATACAATTCATATCTAAACCAAATGTAGAAACAATTCCCTTCTATTAAATTTTTTCAATGAATGAAACTCATTTTTTTTGGAAATTAAAGTATGCTTTTAGTGACAGATTAATTACAGAACTTGATTGTCCTGTCATTTGTAAACAGAAAACAGAGGACAGATGAGAGTTGGGAAAATGGATAGAAACATCCTATAAAGAGCTATTGTGTGGGACACAGTACATTTTCAATATGAAATAAGCAGTGTGCTCTAACCCAGAACAGAAACACAATACATGACATGCGTCCCCACTGGCACCACAATACTGGTAGCTAGTATCCTTTAGAAAACACTTATATAAAACAAAATGTCCTGTACTATAGGTCTGATATCAGACCTATGCATAGTACAGGATAGCCATACTTTAGTTCACAGACTCAAAGAGGCTAAGTAACAAGGAGGGCCCAAGGGAAGATGCCAGAATGTCATACAGAAGGAGAAATAGGATAGACAGCAGAAGTGGATGAAGAGAGAAACTGGGAAGGAGATGGAATGGGGAGGGAAACAAGGGTTGTTATGAGATGTGCAGAGATTGTGGGGAGGAGGTGCGAGGGCTGGGAACCAGGAAGGGAAACTGAGGGGGGCATCTCTTTGTCAAGCTGGAGGCCTTCGACAGGGTAGGCTCAGGGGAGGACATGGGTGTGACTGTAGCTGAGACTCCTAACGGGGGGTTGGGGAGTGGGAGATGAAGATTGAAGCTACAACCTTCTAGCCAGGCAGGACTAATAGAAGGAAGGGAACATCTCGCCGACAAAACATGTGAGCCAAAAATTACCCTGCCTACAAGAAGTGCGGCATAACAATGGAATAAAGATTGAGGGAAAGTCAAACCTATAACTGGCCCAACCTGAGACCCACCCTACAGTACAGAGCCAGCCCCGGACACTAATAATGAGCTCTGCTATGCTTTCAGACAAGAGACTAACTTGACGGTCCTCTGGGAGGCTCCAGCCAGCAGAGGGTTGGGACAGATGTTGGGACTTGCAACCAAACATGCAGCTGTGCTCCAGAGATCCTGTGGAAGTTTGAGGGGAAAGATGGAAGGACCTGGAGGGGGCAAAAGAAGAGCAACAGAGACAACTAACCCAGTCCCATGGGGCTTTCAGAGACTGAGCCATCAACTAAGGAGCATGCATGATCTGGAGCTAGGCCACCTGAACACATGTAGCTGACTGAAAGGGCAACTTGGTCTTTATATGGGGCACCTGGCAAGTGGAGGGCGGGAGGCGTCGCTGTTTCTAACATGGATTCTCTTGCCTGTTCTTGCATCACTTCCGCCTGGCAGGATTGCCTTGCCTGGCCTCAGGGAGAGAAGATATCCTCAGTCCTAATGTGACTTGATGTGCTGGAGAAGGTTGGTACAGGAAGAGGAGAAGAGGGGACTGGGAGGAGAGGAGGGAGGGGACACCCTTCAGATGTAAAGTAAATAAACTGAAATTAAAAAAAAAGAAAGAAAGAAAAAGAAAAGAAAAGAAGTCAATACATGTCCTGAAGTAAAAAACTGGGACCTTGTGTGCATGGAAGATTTGGAAAGTGTGTCTCCTGTAATTACCTGAGAAGAGAGACATATGAGAAGAGGGAGCATGCAAGGACATACCTCTTTCCTGTTAACGCCATCAGGTCGTGTTCATAACAGTTCCACTGAGAAAGGATATCTCTAGTTATGAGCTCAGTTTCAAAGACGTTGTCTTTTGTTCCCGGAAAAAAAAGTAAAGAGTCCTATGATTCAGAGTTTTTAAGAAGCAAACAAATACTTAGATTTCCATAGTTAGCCAAAGCATTTATAGAAAAGACACCCACACTTCTTCCAGAAGTCCAGTGCACATATTGAGAACAATTTTAAAAACTGAACCAAATACAAAATCAAACTTTATTTGAAGGGCTTGCAGAAAAATAAGTCAACCAGGACAAAAATGCAGACAGGTGAAAGGCATATTATTATAAACGCAATTTTCTTCACATTACTTCTCTCAGGGCATTTGACAATTCTCAGAAAAAAAAATTCTCCAGGCTTGAAAAACAAACACAAGTTGGCAGAGACATCATTAGAATCTGGGTTTGGGCTGCTAGACCATAAAGAATAATGCATGTGCAAAGTGCAGTCAATACTGAACACATTTACCCCATCAAACCATTTGCTGAGTAAGTTCTATGGGTCAAAAGACTGAGAAACAGAACCAACTGAAAACTATAGAGAGGCTTTCATAACTCAGGTTATTGGGTACACAAACATCAGAGTTCAGGACTTAGTAAGAAAAAGGACCCCTGGAAACACCTCAGGCTCTTCATTGTAATATTAAATATTACATGTTAGAAGTCAGTAAAAAAAATTAGAAGAGCCACCATATAGATTGTGAAGTGCTTTTAAACATAAGATAAAAAGTAAAAGTAAAGTGTAAAATATGACAGATTTTTTTCTTGTTAAGCTTTACATTTTTATTACTTTCATAATTTTCTACATGTATGTTTTCACTGTCTTCACACCCCACTGCCTTCTCTCCTTCCACTCACTCCCACTAGACTCCTTCCACTTCCTGACAAGTCACCACCTATTTTTTTGCTAGTGTTTGTTGTTGCTGTTTTACTTTGTTGTTATGACCCACTGTGTTTAATTAGTTGCTTGAATTAGCATGGATGGGTGTTGTTTATTAGAGTACAGACAAAGTATCAGTGGTTAAAACACTGAAGAAAGTGACTTCCCCTCACTCATAAATAGTTAACTGCCTATAGCTCTTCTGGGAGGAGTAAACCATAAGGAGCCTTGACCAGCCATGATCAAAGCTTAATATGAGAGCCCTACTTGTGCAGGAATCCCCATCTGCTGTGATTTCATGAGCACAATGTGCACAACAGTGTTTCACTGCATCCTTCTCTATCTCTGGCCCAACAGACCTTCTTCCCCACCTTCTTCGGTGTTCCCTGAGCTTTGGAGGGGTCGTTTTAGATGTCCCATTTAGTGATGGGCATTATACCCTCAACGTGTTATTCTGAACACTTTGAAGAGTTTTCAGCCTCTGAATTAACTGTTGGCCACATCAAACAGACATGCCTCTGGCCAAGGCTGAGAAACAGCACTAACCTGTGGGTATAAACACAAACCCTTTTAGCAAAACAGGAGTAAGAGGTTGTCCCCACCCTGGTCTATGCCATCCTCCACCTTGAGCTTTTGACCGGGTTTACAGTACCAAATGAACTTCTTCCTGTGGTATAGGCCTGGAATATAATCAGAGAGTAGCTGACTATCCCTAAAGCAATCATGCCACTGTTGTGCCAGAGGGTACATCTTGTCTTATAGATTGGTATTGTAGCCTCAGAAAGGCATTATAATAAAGGAAAAGTAACAATGTCTTGAGAGTGTAGGCACAAAGACAAAAACAGAATGCATCAAATTTAACATATAAAAACTACACAGCTCTAACAGGTCCACAGTGGACAGCTTACTCAGTGGTAAAAAGCCAAGGACACCCAATCCTACCACATGTAGCATTAGAAGTCTTTTGCAGGAACAACCATGCAGGAGAAACAAATAGAATGCACTCAACAAGGAAAGGAGAAGTGAAATGATCACTGACTGCTAACAGCATGATATGAAGTATGGAAACCCCTTAAAACTCTACCAAACACCTGTTAGAACTAATGAACAAATGTGGTGAAGTTACAGGATACAAAGCTAATATGCAAAATCAGTAGCATTTTGTACAATAATGTTGAGGTATTTAAGAAGAAACAAAAAGATTGATTGTATTTACAGCACACTATAAGAATAAACAGGAAACAGGACAGAAGCCTACCACAGAGGGCCTCTGAAAGACTCTACCCAGGAGTGTATTAAAGCAGATACTGAGAATCGTTACCAAACTTTGGGCAGAGTACAGGGAATCTTAGGAAAGAAGGGGTAGATAGTAAGACCTGAAGAGGACAGGAGCTCTGAAAGGAGAGCAACAGAACCAAAATATCAGGGCACAGGGGTGTTTTCTGAGACTGATACTCCAACTAAGAACCATTCATGGAGATAACCTAGAACCCTGCACAGTTGTAGCCCATGGCAGCTCAGTGTCCAAGAGGGTTCCCCAGTAATACGACAGGTATTGTCTCTGACAGGAACCCATGGGCTGGCTCTTCAATAACCTCCACCTGAGGTGGGGAGCAGCCTTGCCAGGCCACAGAGGACAATGCAGCCAGTTCTGATGAAACCTGATAAGCTAGGGGCAGATGGAAGGGGAAGAGGATCTCCCCTATCAGTGTACTTGGAGAGGGGCATCATGGAAGGAGATGAGGGAGGGGAAGTGGAACTGGGAGGGAATGAGGAAGGGGGCTACAGCTGGGATACAAACTGTAATTAATATAAAAAATAAAAATTTAATTATAAAAGAATAAACAAGACACTTAGCTACAAACTAGCCAAGCAGATAAATCATATATCTCTAAAACCTACAATATAATAATGAATGAATTAAAAACACCAATAAATGGTAAGAATAAATGTGTTCATACATTGGGATAATTAGTATCAATACACTATCATTTTCAATATTTTTTTAAAACTTCAAAATTCACATGGAACTCTGAAAACTGGCCAACATTGCTTAAAGAAAAAAAATACCAATTCTAGGTGCTGAAGAGATGCCTCATCAATTAAGAGCACATATTCTTGCAAAGGACCCATATTTGGTTCCCAGCACTCATATGGAGCAGGACATAACCACCTATAATTATAGCTCCAGGGATTCTGCTTCCCTCTTCTGGCTTGTGCAGTCAGCCTTACATATGTGACACACACACACAATACAAATTAAAAAATCTATTTTTAAAGAATACAGTTATTAATTTGAGTTCAACTTATACTAGAAAGCAGCAGTAGTGAGAATAACATGTTGTTGATGTAAGAAGATACACTGACCAATGAAACAGAACATAGATCCCCAAAATGAACCCATACCCATACTATTGACTATTGATGTTGTAAATTGATTTTTGACAAAAGTGAAAGAATATACAGTGGTAAGATATCAGTCTCTTTGATAAATGATGTTTGTAAAATTGATCTTATAAATACGAAGGAATTAAAATTGACTGTTATACTAAAAACAGAAATTCACTCAAAGTGGAATAGTTAAAGGTATAGATAAAAATCTTTAAAAGTACTGAGGGAAAGTATGAAAAAAATTAAACATTAGCCTACGTATTTTTTATTTTGTTTTGATTTAGATGTAAATCCCAAAGCTCAGAAAATTAAGAGTAAAAACAGGCAAATGGAACTACTATAAGAATAATTAATATGCAGTAAGAAAACATGCAGCCTGAAAATATTTGCAAGCTGAACATCTAAGTGGGGATTAATATCTAGAATATACCAGGAATTCCTCAATAGTCAGATAACAAACCAATTATAAAACTGGCACAGAAAATGAATACATATTTCTCAATAGAAGTCACAAAACAGGTATTTGAAAAACTGTTTAACGGTGCTAATCATCAGGGAAATTAAAACTGAAACAGTAAGGTGGGACCTGTGGAGATGGCTCCACCAGTGAAGTGCTTGCCACGCAAGCCCAAGGACCCGGGTTTGATTGTCAGCACATGTTTGCAACAGCACATGTTGTAATCCTAGCACTAGGGAGGCAGAGGCAGGAGAATCCCTAGAGCTCAAGAGCCAAGTATAGCCAAATCAAGAAGATCCAGGTTCAGTAAAAGAAGTGGAGAGAAACTGAGGAAGACTTAATTTCAACTCCTGTCTTCCAGATGCATCTGCACACACTTTTGTACACACCTAAACACACAAATACGATAGCACTTGAAGACAAAATAGTGGGTTGGAGTAAATGTTTAAAAAAGCAAAGTATTACTGGTGAAACATAACTTAATACAGTTATTATGAAAAATTATATGGGGCCTCTGAGTGAGGCAATACATGACAATATTCCCAGTCCATGAGAGGAGGAGGCAGGAGGAAGAGAAGGTGAAGATCACTCTCTGCAACATATGGGTAATATTGAACATTACACTGAGTAAAATTAGCCAGCCAGAGAAAGGTTAGTAATACCTTTTCTCACTTCCCAAAAAACTAAAACAACCGAAGTCACCAAAGCAGAGTTGAGTGATGACTCTAGGAGATGGAGTTGGATGGAGCAAGAGATGGGCAACAGTTACCAGATCACGAAAGGAGTCAGTTTTCTGATTTGTAGGTTCTGCTCTATTGCAGTATATAATTAATACAGTCAATAATAGTGCAACAAATTTCATAGTTCCCAAACAATAAATTTCATATATTCTCACCACAAAATGTTTTGAAAAGATGGATTTATTAACTTACTTGATTAATTATTGATCATTCAACTTTGAATTCATAAGTCACAACAATGTTTTAAGTACATGCAATTCATAAATACAAGGTATCTATGTACAGTAAATTTTAAAATGTGTGGAGGCCCTAACTAATGCATGAGCTGGAAAAAAATCTTACATGGGTATAAAGTAAAGCATGGTAAGCATACCATAACAGATTATTGATTTTATATGTTCAAAATCCAAAATAATTTACAACCAGAAACTAATATGTGAAGTCATAGATACAAGCTCATGGTTAAACACTTGTAAGAACACAACCTATATACCTTTACCCAAGATGTTCTCAACTTTCTTGATGTAATATTTTTAGAATTAAGTTGTGTACATAAATCAAAAAATTACATTGTGATTTATACATCAAATAGGACACCAAAATTTATAAAAGCTAAAAACATTTTGAAAGTAAAATTTTAAAGGCTACTAAATCTGATAAATTTCTAAGAATAGGTGTGACATCTACAAAAACAGTTTAGAAAAATATACATTAAAGAAAAAAATCAACAATAACAGAAAAATATGAATTCACACGCAGAACCTTTGGCAGACCTATGATAAACATTTCACACCTTCCAGAAGGTAATTTTATTTATATTAGTGAGGTAATTCTGACACTTAAGTAGGTGTGCATAAAGCAAAAATAGCCAGAAACGTCTGCAAAGTGTTCTTTGCTAGACACTTGTGTGTGTATGTGTGTGTGTGCGTGTGCACACGCGCACGTGTGTGCCAACCATCACATTTATCTCTCTACTGGAGAGAAGTTAAGTTCCCCACTCCAGATCTATCACAGGAATGAAGCCATGGCTGAGATATGAGGCCAGATGTACTAATTTATGCATGTCCTCATTTAGACTCTACTAGCTCAAATTAGAAAACATATTGTGTACAAGCCCTCAGACAAATGAAACCTTCCAGGTTTTGTAAAAGCAACTCTGATTCCTGCAGGCATATATGAAATGAGCTGAATGTTGGCTCTGCTATTGAATGGCTATAGGACTTTGATGAGCAATTTAATCTTTCAAGATCTCTATTTCTTCAACAATAAAAATGGGATTTTTTGTGCTTTTATTGAAAATAGATTTTTTTAACCAGTCCCTCTCCATCTCCCTTCTCATCCTTATCCACACCCTTTTTGTCTCTCCTTAGGGAAAAAAATCAGGTGTCTAAGGAATAATAATAAAACAACATAAAATAAAACAAAACCAAATCAGATTAGGACAAAACAAACAAAAAGCCAAAGAAAAAGCACAAATAATACATATAGACACAGAGATACACATGTTTGTACACTCAAGAATCCCATAAATACATAAAACCAGAAGCTATAATATATACACAAAAGACAGGTCTCCCCAAAAGGAGATCAACAAAACTAAAAGATCTGAACCCACGGAATCCTGCAGACTGATGCACACCAATGGAGGACCATTCATGGAGAGGACCTAGACACTGCTCAGATGTGCCCTATTGGCCACTCAGTCTTCATGTGGATTTCTGAGGGAGGGAATCACGAGCTGCCTCTATCATGAACTCAGTTGACTGCTCTCTGATCACTTGCCCCTGATGATGCAGTCTTGCCCTTGCCAGGGCACCAAGGAAGAGGATCCAGGCAGTCCTGATGAGACTTAACAATCTATGGGCAGATGGTAATAGTGGAGAACTCCCCCTTTCAGTGGATGAGGCAAAGGGGATGAGGGGAAGAGAGAGGGAGGGTAGGACTGGGGAAGTTAAAAGAGGGAGTTTTAATCAGAATATATAATGAATAAATTGTGAAGAAAAAAATTAAAATTAAAAAAAAAGAGTGATCTGTTTCCCCACTGAGATTCCCTTGAAGAAAACAGTTTTCATTTGCAAGTGGTTATCAATTAGAGCTAGCTTGTGGGTTAGGGATCAGGCATATGTCTACTTCTCCTTTCAGCTGTCGGACCCCAACTGTCACAGACCCGTGCAGTCCTGTGCATCTTGCCTCGGTCTCTGTGAGTTCATATGTGTATGGGTCGTGCTGTGCTTGCTTCCCTGGTGTCCTCTATCCCCTCTGGCTCTTCCACTCTTGCCTCTTCTTGTGCAGGGCCTTCTTTTTATTTAAGTTGACTTTGTATATGTTTTGTATATATTTTATATTTTTGCATTAGGTTTCCAACCCCTCATATGGCTCTTAGTTTTAGTTGTGCCTCCTTGTCATCTTCTTCCTTCCCTATCCCATTTGTTCCTCCCATTCCAGTATTCCATCCTGTACCATCCACAACTATTCTATTTCTCTTCCACTATTACCTTACTTTTAGTCTAACTTCTGTGGTTATATGGATTGTAGCATGATTATCAATTACTTAACAGCTAATAATGAATAAATATCATTCTGTATTTCTGCATCTGTATTACCTCACGTAGGATGATTTTTTTTCATCTTATCTATTTACCTGGAAATTTCATGATTTCATTTCTTAAATGGCTGAGTAATATTTTATTGTATAATTGTACCACATTTCCTTTAACATATATCTGTTTCTAGATCATCTAGAACATTTCTAATTTCTGGATTATGGAGAGAGCATGAATGGGCATGGTCAAGCAAGTAGGATGAAGCATCTTTGGGTATGTACTCAAAAGTGGTACAGCTGAGTACTGAGGTAGGTCTATTGATTCCCAGCTCATTCAGGAACCACCACATTGATATCATAATGTCTGTACAAGTTTGCACTCTCCGTAGCAGTGAATGAGTGCTCCCTTTACCCTACATCCTCACCAACATGGGCTGTCATATCATTTATTGATCTCGGTTATTCAGACAGGTGTAAAATAAAATCTCGAAGTATTTCTTCAGTTCCCTGATGACTGAGGATACTGGATATTTCTTTAGGTGTTTCACAGCCTCTCGAGTTTCCCTTTTGAGTATACTCTGTTTAGATCTCCAGCCCATTTTTAATTATGTTACTTGTTTCCTTGATGTCTGGGATTTTTGTTTGTTTGTTTTGTTAGTTTTTAATACATATTTTAGATATCTGCCTTCTATCTGATGCGTGGTTAATAAAAATCTTTTCCTATTCTGTAGGCTACTGCTTTGTCTTTTGCTGTGCAGAAGCTTTTCAGTTTCACAAAGTCCCATTTTTAACTGTTGATCTCACTGCCCATGCTGTACACTCTTCAGAAAGTCTTTTCCTGTACCAATTAGTTCAAGGCTATTTCCCACTTTCTCTTCTATAAGGTTCAGTATATTGGGTTTTATGTTGAGGTCTGTGTTTCATTTGCACTTGAGTGTTGTGCAGGATGATAGGCATGGATCTACTTGCATTGTTTAATATGCAATCATACATTTTGACTAGCACCATGTGCAGAAGATGCTGCCTTTCCCCCAGTGTGTATTTCTGGACTCTTTGTCAAAGATCAAGTGTCCATAACTGCATGGACTTATGTCTGGGTTTTCAGTTTGAATCCACTGATCAACGTGTCTGTTTTTGTATCAGAACTATGCTGTTTTTTTTTTATTTCTATAGCTCTGCAATACAACTTGAGATCAGAGATGGTGATATCTTGAGTTCGTTGGTGGTGGTGGTGGTGGTAGTGTGTGTTACCATATAAAGGTGAAAATTGTCCTTTTGAGTTATATAAAGAATTATATTGTAATTTTGATTGGGATTTCATTGAATCTGTAGATTGCTTTTGATAGGATGGGCATTTTTACTATATTAAGCCCATAGCACCATGAGCACAGGAGATCTTTGCACCATATTTCTTCTTTAATTTGTTCTTCAAAGACTTTGAAGTTTTTATCATGAAAGTCTTCCACTTGCTTGGTTAGAGCTACTCAAAGATATTTTATATTGTTTGAAGCTGTTGTGAAACTGAAAATCAGATTTCTTTCTCCGTCCATTTGTTATTTATATATACTGATTTTGTGTGTGTGTGTGTGTGTGTGTGTGTGTGTGTGTATTAATTTTGTAGTCTGCTACTTTGCTGAATGTTTTTATTAGCTATAGAAGTTTTCTGATGGAGTTTTTAGGGTTACTTATGTATACTATCATATCATCTGCAAATAAACATACTTTCACTTCTTCCCTTCCTATTTTTATACCCTTGCTTGCCATAAGTTATCTTATTGCTCTGGGTAAGACATCAAGTACTATCTTGAATAGGAATGGAGAGGGTGTACAGCCTTATCTTGTTCCAGATTTTAGTGGAAGTGCTTTGAGTTTCTCTCAATTTATGTTGATGTTGCTGATAGACTTGCTGTAAATTACCGTTATTATGTTGATATATGTCTAGTTTCATCCCTAATCTCAGAGAGAACGTATTCATGAAGACTGTTGGATTTTGTCAAATGCCTTATTACTCACTGGTATAGATTTTTTAAGAATAAAAGTATGTTCAAATTCTTAGATTTAAATTTCTGGCAAATCAAAAGTATTCAATGTCAGCTTTGTTTCTTCCAAATTCAGATCAATATACTAACCTACAATAACTGTTGGAAATAAATTAAATGTCATTTAACTTACGTGAGTTGGGTGACAATTAAATCTAGACTTCCAAGTTAGATAGAAAAGTAAAAGAGTATACCAAAGAGGACCTTTGAAAGACTCTACCCAGCAAGGTATCAAAGAAGATGCTGAGACTCATAGCCAACTTTGGGTAGAGTGCAGAGAATCTTATGAAAGAAGGGGGAGATAAAAAGATTTGGAGAGGACAGGAGCTCCACAAGGAGAGCAACAGAACCAAAACATCTGGGCACAGGGGTCTTTTCTGAGACTGATACTCCAACCAAGGACCATTCATGGAGATAACCTAGAACCCCTGCTCAGATGTAGCCCACGGCAACTCAGCTCTAAGTGGGTACCCTAATAACTGGAACAGGGACTGCCTCTGACATGAACTCAGTGGCTGGCTCTTTGATCACCTCCCCCTGAGGGAGGGAGCAGCCTTACCAGGCCACAGAGAAAGACAATGCAGTCAGTCCTGAAGAGACCTGATAGGCTAGGGTCAGAGGGAAGGGGAGGAGGACCTCCCCTATCAGTGGCCTTGGGGAGGGGCAGGGAGGAGATGAGGGATAGAGGGTGGAATTGGGAGGGAATGAGGGAGAGGGCTATAAACTGTAATTTATAAAAAATTAATTAATTAAAAAAAGAAAAGTAGAAATATTCCAGATTCATCTCCCTGTAATATAAGATCTACTAAGTAGCTTTTGAAGTTTTAAAGAAAAGATGCATCAATTTTTAATAAATTTTGCTCCAGGGTCTTTGGATCTTACATGCTGTTCAAGAGAGAATGAAACCCCGAACTGAGATGAAAAAGTAAGGGGTTTTATGCCATTGCTAATGAACTGAAGAAGGCCTCCTGAAGGATACTGAGGCCAAATCTCAGCTCACCGGAAAGAGCAGCAGCAGCTGTTGTGATTGTGGGAACGGCAGCAAGCATGCTGTGTTCTTTACAATCCTCCTTTCCCCACTGGTTTGCAACATTCAGCATGTGAGAGTCCTATTAGTGAGAAAAATGATCTTCAAGCTTTCACTTCACAGGAGAAGAAATATCCCTGGAATGCACACGGAATACCCAAATATGTGATTATCACAGCTATCTTCACAATGATTCTGCTTTATTAATTAAATTAAAAACTCACATGCATTTGAAAGATGCTTTATATTTTCTGTTTTCTGACATGTTATTTACATAAACTGCTATCCACTAGTGGGTTTTCTATATATTTACAGCTACTTGGAAGGACACAGTTTATACCGTTGCCCAGATGTTATAAAAATTCAGTTATGTAATATGTTTCAGCGTTAAGAAAAGTTGTATACATGAATCAAAACATCTCATTGTAATTCATAAAGATGTACCAATATTACATGCCGATCTAAAATATTTTTAAGGCCAGGGGTTCTCGGCCCAGAGTCCCTGTGGTTTCCTTCTATAACAGTTCTTGAACAGAACCAGGTGCTCAAACCAACCAACTCCAGGTAACTGCTCCAGACCAGAATCCCATTTCCCGCCAATGCTCCAGAGTCTCCACAGCTTCTTGCCCCACCACCCTGGGCAGTGAGCATGGAGTACCCCTCACAGGTGTGCCAGAGCTACCACCAGGACTGCCATGAACCACCAGATGCACCTGAAGCCAAACACCTCCTGTGTCTATCTGTCCATGGTGCTACTTTGACCAGGATAACGTAGCTCTAAAGAACTTTTCCAAATATTTTCTCAGCCAATCTCAGGAGAAGGAACATGCTG
The DNA here is from genome assembly GCA_028658305.1 of Pachyuromys duprasi. Taxonomy (NCBI): domain Eukaryota; kingdom Metazoa; phylum Chordata; class Mammalia; order Rodentia; family Muridae; genus Pachyuromys; species Pachyuromys duprasi. The sequence goes on from CM053764.1 coordinate 130,932,937, forward strand.
AGAAACTGATGCTGTGGTACTAAGGAGGTAGCCAAATCTTCCCGCAGAATTATCAAGAAGCCAGACCATGATGACGATGGGGAGAGACAATGACTGAATGCAATGGAGTGTGCCCTGAGCTTGGAAAAGTGTGAACCAGTCACTACTGGAACTACACCAACTGGCTACTGACAAAAATGATCCCTACTTACCTGACTTCATGAAGAATCATCGCCTGAATGAACAGGTGAAATGTACCAAAGAACTAGGTGACCATATAACCAAGTTGAGACAGATGTGAGTCTCTGAATCTAGCATGGCAGAATATATCTTTGACAAGCATACCCTTGGACACAGCGATAATGAGACCTAAACCAACTTTCCCAAACCAGGAGTGGCTTCACTGGTCACCAAAAAGTGCCTGCAGATCAGAGATGCCTTTGCCTGTTCTGTAACGAACTCCAAACCATCCACTTAAGTTCTTTAATTTTTACTATGATTTCAAATAAATAATTTTGGTATTTCCCCCGGCCCAAATTTTTTTTAAGCTGTGACGTTTTCTAAGGACACATAACAAGATGAGAAGGTTGTACAAGAGACAGGGGTGTTGCTGTATATAAGAGCTACCATACAAAATATATACACTTAAAAAGCTATTGGTTAAACAATATCACAACTCATATCTATTTCAGAATGAGTCAATGATATGTGACAGAAAATGGAAAAAATTAATTTCTCTTGTAGCTTTTAATTACACAATCCAAATAGCTAAGGTTTCTGTTTTTCCTCTTTTCAGCAAAAATAAATGTCTTCTTGTCAGAGCATTTACATTCCCAAAAGCATTGGAACCACAAGACATTTTCATTTTTATGTGTATGTGTGTGTATATTCTGCATGTATGTATATTAATGTTGGCATGTATGCGGGTAGACACAGGCCAGAGACTGATGCTGCATGCCTTCCATCATCCCTCTCCAGGTTAAATGTTAAAGCGGGATCTATCACTTGATCTGGCTAGCTAGATTGCCAATGGGCTCTCCTGTTTTTACCTCCTGAGTGCTCGAATTACAGGTGGCAGCAAATGCCCACCTGGCATTTATGTGGATGCTGGGTTTCCAAACTCTGGTCCTTGCACGTTTTCCCAATGATCCAATCCTAAAGGCAGAACTTTTTTGGGGGGAGGGTTCCCTCTATATCTTCTCTTCTCACACACTAGCCTCTCCTGAACTTAGAGAGCAGAACACTGCCAAGGCTAATGAGGCACGCCTGCAGAGCATAATTCTCCCAGGGACATTAGCCACTGCACATTACAGCACTGTATGTTAAACATCCACAAATCCTCTGGTTGTTGGAAGGAAAATATGATTCTCTGTCTCTGCTCTAGTTTCCATTTGATCATTCTCTGCCTTGCTTGCATGAGACCTTTTATTCCTTCTTTCTCAATGAAAGAGCAGATTTAATGCAGTGGCTCAGCAGACTCGCGGGATAATTTTACCAGTAAAAGCATCTATAATTCACAGGAACAACATCTGACCTGGAGAATTCATGATGATCTTGTTCAGTTATAATTCCATCTTAATATATCCTACTATACCATTATCTGTAGCTCCACATTTGGGTTGCTGGCTGTCATGACTTTGAAGATGGCAACAGTGCAGTTTCTAGACCTCAGCAGAGATGCTAAATTGAATGAGTCATTTATAAGGCTAGAATTCCTTGGAACTGAATGCTAATTCTGGGAAGTTCCAGGTGTGTATCTGTCTATCTGTGTGCATGGCACTGTCCAGAACATGACGGATGTATATGTGAGTAGTTAAGGTTCCTACCTTCAAACTGTAACGTTATTGAATACTTTCTTGTTAAGTATTTGAAATGAATGGGATGTTTCACAAGATTGAACAAGATAGTTTTTTTTTCACAGCCTGATTAAGGTTGTTTTAAGCATTCAGTGGAAATATTAACGTATGCTCAGGCTTCCTCTATTCTCTAAAGCAATGCCACTGACAGAACCAAGAAAATAATGTAGATACACAACTGCCCACACCTTATCACACAGATTTCAGTCAGAGTCAACACACACAGCTGGAATCCTCAAAAGTTTTCTGGACTGGCTATATGTTTAAGTCAACCAGTGAGTATGTGTGTGTGTGGAGGGGGTGTGTGGTTTGTGTGTATGTATATGTGGTGTGTGTTGTATATATATGTGTGTGGAGTATATGTGTGGTGAGTGTGTCAGGGTGTGTTTAATAAAACACAAGTTCTTCCCATCATAGGCCCATTTGGACTTGCTATAAACTTTCCTCAAATTCTTTCTCAAAACTTTTCAAAAGGAACTGATAAAACCATACTTGATTTGATTCTCCCCCTGCCCCCTACTGGCACTTAGATTCCCTGCAAGCATCTTCTCTTCTTGGCCCCAGCACGGAGGTGTAGCCCAGCAGGACCCATGGGCTCTAAGTTTCACTCTTTATGCTGAAACCTGGGTTAATCTTGACTAAGATCCTGCTGTGAACTTGACCTCAATTCTGTAGTTTCAATAAAACAAAATGCCCTAATATCCCAATTATGTTTATTTGTCCCTTATGCTCTTCTTCTCCTCCTTCTTACTCGTTCTCCATTTTCCTCTTCCTCAATAAAGGGTTCAATTGAATTACACAATTTTTCTTTTTTTTTTTAAATAATTATACATTTTATTGCTGTCATTTTTAGGCATATGTATAGGAACAAAAACATGTTGGATCATTCTATTATTTCAAACTCCAGGAGCCCTTCTCTAAGTTAGCAACATAAAACCCATGATAACAGAATAATGAATTTCTGACCTTTTTCAGTGTTAACTCTAAAAGTTTTAAAGCCATTACAATGAAAATTACTTAAGGTATTTTT
>CM053764.1:130936301-130971277 GCA_028658305.1 Pachyuromys duprasi
TCAGACACAGTGTTCTCTCGTGGCAGCCATCTTGGATCCGTCTCACAATTTTTCTTAAATTGTATAACTAGCACTAAGAGCTTTGCCTTACCAAGTCCGTCTAGAGCAGTGGTTCTCAGCCTTCCTAATGCTATGAGCATGGCTCCTCATGTCGCAGTGACCCGCCACCCAGAAAGTTATTTTTGCTGTTACTATAACTGTAATTTTGCTATTGTTATGAAACATGATATAAATCTGATATTCAGGATATATGTAACCCTCTGAAAAGGTTGTTTGACCCCAAAGGTATCATGATCCACAGGCTAAGAAAGAACTAACTTAGCCATTGATTTAGAAAGAAAAGGAAAAACAGTTCAATATTATTTTTCAAGTATTATTGCCCCTTGATGTAATCTTTGAAATAAAATATCTAGATGCATTGAATGATGTCTTGGTCCTCAATAATGATAGTAAATAAATAAACCTTGCATTAAATTTGCATTGTTGTGCATGGAGAAGAGTTCCAGGTGATTTGTACCCAGAAGCACAACAAAAATGTACAGAATTTCTATATGGAAAAGAGAACAGTTAATAAAGTCATGGTCCTTATTTCTGTTGAGACATGTAGATTCACCACTAGGAAAACATCTATTGGGGTGCAAGAGTAAAGCTGACAGGAAATTAAAGAGTACATAGCAAGTCCTCTGGAAAAAAAAAAACAGGAAGAACGTATGTTCTTTTCCTTAAAGTGGGAGCCAACTTCCCAACACAGACTTTAAGGAAGCCATTGCTGCATTTCTCAATATTCTACTGTAGGCTTGTATCAAACAATGCTGAGTCAAATGGCCATATGTGTAAGAAGTCATGCTACATAATCTGGATGTTTTTAGTGAATAAATCAAAGTAATCATTTTATGGGGATGGGAAGTTTATCTAGCAAAGTGAGGACTCGGCATACGTGGATTTCTGTCACTCCCTTATGTTGTCCCTTCACATCTATTTTTCCCCTCTCGCTAGCCCACTCTCTCCTTGTTATGAACAATATGCTAGTAAAGGCAAATAAAGACTTGGCAGAATCCAATTAACATGTGTGGCTCCTACATATTAAAATAAGATAATCTCTGCAAAAGAGTCAATCATTTCTTCTGCTTCTGTCTCTTAACAGTCCTCTGAGAATGTAATTCATTGTTTCCATCTGGTTTATTGCCGTCAGGGCTGCTTGAGTGTTGGTTTGTTGGAGGCAGGTGTAAATACAGCTATGCTACGATCGAGACAAGATGCTCAGTAAGGGTATAAACCTGTGGCTCAACTCTCCTTTTCCAGATGTCGTCCCAGTCATAGACATTCACACAAGAAAGCCTGCTAGGCTGATGAGCTGAGACGAAAATAACCAAGTTTCAGCTGTAATTAACAAACCCGACACAGTCTTTCTCAATGCTGAAGAAAAGTTGCTTTACATTTCTTTTCTGTATTTTTTCTCTTTTTATGAAGAGAATTAGGTACATGTCTGACAAAAGTTTTTGAATATAAAGAGTTTTTTTCTTAGGTATGGCTGATGGAAGCTTTTTTCACGACACTCATCATTTCTTTCTGTGCCTCCTGTTTTTGTTCCTGTCATTTACTGGCATGAAGCTTATCCACTGTATACATTATTTCCAAGATAATGTAAAAGGATAAGGAAGAGTACTTTTTAAATCTTCATAACTTCATATCTCTAACCTACAGATGAATAAAAGGCCAAGTTTAAATTGCTCTCATTTCCAAAAATGGGTGATATTTCAGAAAATGTAGCATTCAAAGAATTAACAGGTTGCTTTTTTAAAAAAAATAATGGGCTTGAAATACAATTTTAAAGTATTAAAGTTGAAAATAACATTGTAGTGTAGAAGAAATCATCTGTTCATACATTTAAAGGATACACACAGTTTCTATGTTGCTAAAACAAATGAAAAAAAAAAAGTGTATTCTGGGCAATGGCCTGGAATAACAATTGTGACTTTGATAAGTAGGCAAGACACCTTGACAGGTATCAAAATTTGCCATGTGAATTATTATAATGCCAATAAAAAGCAATTTTTTGCAGTTTTGCTAAAGACTGTGATTTAATGACTATTCACAGGTGCAAGTCTCTGGGGCTTTACTGTGGGTTCTATGGTTTTGCTCTTACATGGTCTGTACAACTGTCAGTAAAGAATTCTTATGTCTCTTCTTAATTAACTGGCATTTCAGAAGGAAAAAACACCTGAAAGTGAGAGAAAGTAAATGAAATGTTACCCTCATTTTAATGCCATGTAGGTCTTTGATTTAGACCAAAATGGATGTGGGCTCATATTCAATCGTTATCACTTACTGCCAATGTGGTATTAGAAAGTTGTCTAAATTTCCAAGAGCCTCAGTTGAAATTTCAAGATAACTATGTCATATGCCTGAAATAAATCCTCACAAAGTAATATCCCTTTCTTCTTTCTACTCCATGTCTATTACCAATTTCCAGATCAAAAGGACCTTGACCTCTAAAGATAAGGGCACATCCTTGACTTCCCTAAATGCATTTGGCAGGAAAAAAAAAAATCTGGATAAATATGAGCTTCTTGTCTTACCTCCTTGCTTCTCCTAGACTGTAGACATTCACCGGGGGAACAGTCTCTCTCAGCGTAACCTGTCTCCATCCACACAGCAACTGTCAAGCACCGAGGAACATCAAGCCAAACTTACTTAAATCGTGGAGCTTCCACTGCAAACATGAGTGAAATTTACCCTTTTCTGGAACAAATAAATACAAAAGGGCATCAATGCAAATATGCATATTGGGGAGAAGAGTGTGGAATTGTAAGATTGTTGATTTAACCTCCTACTTGCCCCAAAACTAGACCGGCCACAGTGGGTGAGGCTGGGATTCATAAGAAAAATGATGTTCCTTCAGTCGCCCAAGGCAGAACCTTAGTGAATTTGTGTCACACTTTCAGCAACAATAAAGCTAAGATTAGCAAAGAAGGAATTAATTTTGCATCTCTTAGTCATAGAATTTATATGCTGTATTGCCCATAAAGTTAAGTATCACAGCCTCAAGAATTCTGTTTTTATTTGGGTTATTTATCAGTGGATATGTGAATAAGAGTCTATTTTAAGATACCTCATTTGTAATAACATTGTAAAACTAATAATACTTTAAAAATATTAAAACAATGTACTTTCATTTATCATAAATCCACTTCCTCTGACTCCTCACCCATTAAATGAGTAATATTCATGACTTCAGGGTGTTGCTGGCTATTTTCTAAAACAAATAAGTCATTATTCAACTTTCAGCCCCAAACTAAATTATTCCTGTCTTCGCAGCAGGGTGACAGCCTTGGGAGCTAAATTTTTCTAGGGGTAATATATTTTCTAAATCCCAAAGTCTTCATTTTGTATTGCAGGAGCAAACTTAGATGCTGGAGCATGCTATCTACTCTCAGACTAAATGCAGACAAAAGTAAGGCTCTTTTTCCTTATTTTGAATTTTTATTGTGAATCAAGCATGCATAACATAGGATGTTAATATTTAACCTTTCTTACATGCATAGTTCAGGTGTTTTAGGTAGGTCATAACACTGTGTAATCACCACTACCACCATTTATCTCCAAAATTGCCTATCATCCCTTCCAAACTGCCACACCCCCTTTCAGTTACTTTCTGACTCTATGAATTTGATATTTTTCCATTTACTAGTTCTTTGAAAACTCTGCACAGTGTATTTTATCATATTTTCTCCCTCCCCCAACTTCTCACAGATTTACTCCTTTTCTATGCACTCAACTTTGTGTTCTCGCTTTCTTTTCTTAATCTATCAAATACAGTTCTTGTTGACCACATATTCTTGGATGTGTGGCCTTCAATAGAAAACTACCAACCAGGTTCCACACTCTTAAAATAAACCAACTCTACCTCATCTGGCAGCTATCAACTGCCAATAGATAGGGGCGAGACTTCATTTCCACCTGCCCTGCTCCATGTTGGAATTTTGTCTGGCTTGAGCTTGGCAGTTCTTGTGGATGTTGTTCTAGTTGCTGTAAATTTATGTGTGCAACTTCCCTGCTGGGTCTGGGAAAATAAATATTTCCCTGCAGCTTGCAGCTCTTACACCCGTTCCACCTGTCTTCTGCAATTATTCCTGAAACTTTGAAGAACAGATTGTAAATTAGGGTGGAACATTCCATGGACTCTTAATCTCTGAACCATGTTCAGTTATTGGTCTCTGTGTTGATCAGAACTTACTTCAAAAAGAAACTTCGCTGATGAGGACTGAGACATTTACTAATCTATGCATACAATGATAAGTTATTAGGGGTTGGTATAATTATGCCCATTCAGCAGAATAATAGTAGTAGAGTTTATAACTCCTCTAGCTACAGCTTCTTGGTCCCAATATCAATATCTGGTCTGTGTTTCAACGTGTGTAGTAAACACTAAGTTCAACAAGAAAGTAACTGCATGTACCCACAATGTTTGTGCCACTACTGTACCAAATGGGCATTTTTTGGCAGGCCAGTCTTTATTGTAGCTTGTAAGATTCACAGTTGGATTATTTATTATTATTATTTTTCTCTACTGGTAGTTCATAGCACCTACTAGCAGTCTGAAAGCTATGCACTAGAGGGAAAACAGTTAGGTATCAGTTTTGTTTCTATGTTTTGTTTTGTTATGTTTTTATGATTCTAGTTTGAGTTTCTTCAGCAATAGGCTCTTACAGTCAAGTTCTGGAGGGAAATCAAGAAAAGCACTTGGAGATGGCTCTTATCCAGAGGAAGAGAAAAAAGAAGGAAACTCTGTGTAAAGAAGGCTTTAAGTAAACTAGAGGACATTAATTTAGAACAACATTGCACTAGTCATTGAGAAAGAACCAGGTGTTTCCGCCACTCTGAACAAAAAAAATGGAAGAAGAGAGAAAGAATCAGGAAGAGGTAAGACGTGATGAATCTCTTTCCCGTTTGAAGCTACAGCCAGAGATTGCCTCAGAGATGATCCGCACCTTTGGGCTGAGAGTTGTACAGGAGACACAACAGCAGGACATTTAGGCAGAGAAGGCACTCGCCATCCCTCACACCTTCATGTTCACGGCAGATACAAAGTGTTTGAGAGAGAAGTAAAGAGATGATGAACCTTTTGGCAGGCAGGTGAGAACAACTTAACTTCCAGAATGCTTAAGAATTGGAGAGGAAAGTGAGATAGACTATGTATTGAGTCTCAGAGATCCTGCCATTAAAACAGATTATCAGACTGCTACATCCCAACCCAAAAGGCAGTGATACCCCATATGAGGAACATCTTTTTTTTTTCCTACGATCAATCAGAGTGCTATGCAAAACTTAGCAAAACAGAGGAAACATTTTAAAAATGAGTGTTTTATACACTGAAGAAGATTGAGTGATGCTGAATGGAACATATAATGGGGACTGATTGGAGCATTTCAAATGGAAATCAATAGTATTGAACAGGGTATATATATTAATATTATGAATATCTGAATTAGACTCTTCTCTAACCTTTAAAGGGCCCATCAAAAAGTCTTCAGCTTTATGAATCAGGAATTCAAGGCACTATCATTTTACTCACCTTGAAAGATTATAGAGCAGTCAGAATTTCAAAACAGGAAGGTTCTAATGAATTCTATCAAATGCTATCAAGCGTTGATGTATTCATTGACTTAAGCATGTGGGTTGTGTTTTAAAGCTTCAAATAAAATTCATTATATCTCATTCAAAAGATATCAAAGGCATGATTAAGGCGAGGCTGACACCACCCTAAGACCTGGGGTTGCAAAGTTATAAAATAAGCGAGGATAAGTTTAATTGAATAGTACAAGAGTTTCAAACAGAGCACCCTAAAATAAATACATGTCCCAAATCATGACACATCTATTGCAGATCAATACTATTAGTTTAAAATACATGCTTTAACTCAGTAGATCTCAGTACTCAAAAGTAACCTTTTTAAAACCAGTGACTTAAATTGAGTTGCTCTAGAAACAGATCATAAGGTTAATCAGGCATGGATCCCAACAAGGTCAGAAAGTGGTGAGAGAGACAGGAAATTAATATAAGGTAAGTTAATACTTGGTGATCATTGTGGTTAACTGAGGTTCAATCTCTTTGTACTCTCTTAGGGAACAGATGCCTCCTTAATGCCGTATTACATAATGAGGAAGTTTGTAATTTATTCTCCAGTGTCCATTCCTGATTAGCTGACTCATGCTCATAGGAACTCTCATAGGCCAGCCCTTCAGACATGTCTCACCTAGGGGCCAAGTGTGCTAAAGAAATATCATAGAGGAACGTAAAGGACATATGCAGTGTGAAGCATCTGCACAGGAGAAATAAGACCATTAGACATCTGGGAAACATAAAAGTAGAAAAGCATAAGATAGGCACTTCTGGAAAAAGAAACAAAAGTCCCTGCTGGGGTGAAGGTGAACATGAGGTGACACTATTGTTCGGTTAGTCTGTCAGCTCACTGAGACAGAGCCACTCTGATTTTCTTAGACTAGCCTGGAATTTGTAAATTCCCTACCTCTGTCTCCCAAGTGCTGGGGTTACGAGTGAGTGACACAACAGTCATCTTAGAAAGCAGTATTTTGATAAATTATACTGTAATTCTGTTTACCTTGTACATTTGTGCTACAACTTTGTTTAATTATTCTTTGCCACCCAATTCATTTGAGTGGCTCTACTGAAAGCATTTGAAAAGTTTGGAAAATTGCTTGCTGGAGTCTGGTATAACTGTGAAAGCTTAATTTTTTTTTTCTTCATGTTCCTAATAAGATCATGTCTGAAGCAGATGAGTAATGTTTGAAAATGAGAAAAAAAAGAATTTAAAATTTTTGATTTGTTATGTGCTTGAAGCTTTTTGCACTAATTAGGGAACAGTGAGTTTTATATAATTGAAATTCAAATTCTGATTATTAATAATATAAGAAATATACATCTGCTATTAAATAATTTATGTTAAGTATACGAATTTGGTTGAACTGAAATACATTTAACTTAACTCACAGTAGCGTAACTTGGGAAAATAAGTTTTCAGGAAGTATTAATGAAGAAAGGCAGTGTGTGTGTGTGTGGGGGGGGGTGGGTGTGCATGTGCATACATGTTGGGAGCAAGTGTGTGCTTCATTTTCTCCTTTTCTTCATCCTCCCACCACCAAAGAAAAATTAGTTTAAACACTGATGCCTTCCTCTTTTATCTTTGAGGTGATGCTACCAATGAGCTAGTCTCTGTTCTTTGTTCTATGCAGACAAAATACTGCATACACAAAGGGCAGCTTCTTCATCATCAGTGGTCCTGGACCCTTGCCTGTCAAGAGGCCCATTAGTTAGACCAACAGACTCAGAGGATTATGGATTTTGACATAAAGGACTAGAGGCTTGTGACTCAAAGATATAGAAGGCAGAGACTTATGGTCCACGTAACTAGCACAGAAGCTTTTTTGCTCTGGGCTTTGACAATCATTGCTTCTACCTCCATCTAGTAACCAGTGATCTGTGGCTTGTAGACACAGTTAGTGTAGACAACAGCAGGTAATAGCCAATTTTTTGTCTATTAAGCACTGTCTTTAGATCTCCTTGCTCTTTATAATAAACAGAGTTGTAGATAGTGAACTCTTGGTGTCTGGAGGTTTGACTCTAAGGCTTTGACATGTTTCTGGAACTCCTTCTGTGTCTGGGGCCCATAGGTTCTCATCTTTGACACTTTATACCCACCCCCTCCACACCTACACATACACCTTTTCAAATCTTACTTCTTCATTTCCTCTTACCTCTTTTACATTTCCATTATTCTTCAATATTTTATACATCATAATTTCTACCTCTGGTCAGTGCATACCATCAGTCACCTTCTTTGCTGCTTTTGCTTCATATCACCAACTCAGTACTCTCTAGTTATGATAAGGACCACAGAAGTAAAAGACCACCTTAAAGAGTTTATATAATTGGAACCTAACATTGCAATAGCAATAAGTGTCACACAGGAAGGGCTAGTCTGAAAAGAAAAGACAACATTCTGGTTATATAATCAGGAAAAATGTGTGAAATTGGGTATGACATGTACATTCAGGATTATATTTTTGCAACTATTATAACATAGCTTTAATTCAACTAATCAGAAATTTTGCATAGGAACCCAATACAAGGCTCAGTTAAGGACCAACCACTTTCCTCACATGTGTGAATCACAAGATTTCCATTGAAGCAGGTGAATAAATTCTCCCCAATAGCCTGAGAATAACTGCAGGGTGACTAAGATAATCTAGAGTTTAATGTACTGGCTGAAGCTGTCTGAAACAGTCAAATGAGTAGGGCTTTCTGGAGCAGATGTCAGGGCATCAGTTGCAGTGCTCCTTGCAGCTGAAATATGCTTTCCTCAAGGAATTCATGGAACATTCAAAGAAGCCAGAAACTGTCACAATGACAGTTTCTCTGGTCACAAGAAGTGAGGCTTCTTTGTTGACAGCTCTCTGTTCAAGAGAGATGCCTCTGATCACAAGGGATGTGTCTGACAACTTCAAACAGTCAAGCCCAAAGGTCTCCAACTTAGCTTATCCAAAGGTTAAAAGTAAATACTAGAAGTGTTTACAATAAGAGCCTGTAATTGATGTTTTTCCCCTTCCTGAAGTTCTTTTTCTTGTCTTTTCTTTTTTCATACAGCATATTTTAATCATGTTTTGCCCCTCCCATAAATTCTCCCAACTATTTTCCACCTCTCTACCCACGAAGCTTCACCATTGTTGTCACTCTTAATGGTATTTAAAAGTGCTTCACTCAGCCAAATGCCCTTAGAGAGACTTGAGTCACTCTATCTCAGTGAGAAAGTTTGCTTAATTTACTTCAGAGCTAAAGCAAAAGTGAATCTCTAAATTTGCAAAGGATAAATGATGGCAATAAAAAGAAACAGAGGCAAAAATCTAAACAAATAGCCAAGGAACATGCCCACATACCACTGCCAGTTTAATGACCCAAGTATATAGGAGAAAATGGCTACTAAAACACATGTTAAGCCTTACTTAACCTAGGAACTGGACATGTTCTAGCCACTCTCCTCAGATTACAATGTGTATAAGAAAACAGCTGTCATTTATTAGAAGAGAAAATTTTATCAGAAAAGTTTAGATTGAATCAGAGGCCCAAGATAGTGGTGATGATCCCACACTGTGCCTGATCAGCAGGGAAGCAGTGACTGCATAGCAACCAACAGTCCAAACTGTGGGTCCCAAATCACCAGGGACTGTGTTTCCCAGATAATTAAAAAAAAAACAAAACAACAACAACAAAAAAACAACAACAACAGCAACATGGTAAGGGGAAAAAATGGTTTCGAATTCAGGTCAATGAGCTAATCCCAAAAAAGTTCCTGTGTTCCTCCAGGCTTGGGGCCTCCAGCACTTAGTCACATGCCACATGCTGTACTCACCAGCCAGGGAATACCTTCCGGATACTGGAGCACACAGCTCCAACCTCAGGCCTCCTGACACTTGGGAGTCATGGGAACAGGCCCAGTTGCTGCTCCAAATTTCAACCTCTCTCCCTAGGGAGACCAAGAAAACCTCTGGGCTCCCTGGTTCTTCAAGATGTGTCTACATACAATGTCTGAGCTCATTCATTTCAGAGCAAGAAAGCCAATGTCAGGACAGCTGTCTCTGGTACTTCTCATGGTGAGAGTAGAGCCTCTCAGCTCTATTTTATTTACTTATTTATTTATTTATTTATTTATTTGTTTATTTATTTATTTAATATTTTAATGTAATTTAGTTATTTTTATATCAGTCACAGGTTAGGTACTTTGCATCCCAGGTGTAGCCCCCTCCCTCATTCCCCACCCACTCTCCCACTCTCCGCATCCCTCCCTCATCTCCTCCCTGCCCCCTCCACTCCCCTTCCATCCGATCCCAGTTCATCTTGTCTCCTCAGGGCTGGCTGCAATGTCCTCCCCTGGGATTTAGCCAGGCTGTCACTCCCTGGCGTGTATGGGGGAGGGTCAAAGAGCCCAGCCATTGAGTTCATGACAGAAACAGTCCCTGTTCCCCTTACTAGGGTCTTCAGTTGGACACTGAGCTACCATCAGCTCTTGAGGAGTCCAGTTAGTCCACAAGATCATACACCTGAAGAGAGCCTTAGCAATTACCTGAAAACCACCTGCCAGTCAGAGACAATACCCACAAATCTGAGGAGAGCTTTTTTGGGAACATGCAGTTCCATGACCAGGGCTTTTCCTGAACTTCCTCCTCTTCTCCCAACCCCACCCCAAAGACTCCAGCAGGCACTAGAAACTACCAGACAACGCCAGAGACAGCCAGATGGATAAGGCCAGCATAAAAACACCAAATCAATATGGCGTCTCCAGAACGCAGTTATCCAAAGGCAAACGATCCTGGATAGCCTAACACAAGCAAAATTCAAGCAAATGACCTTAAGTCAATGCATATAAAGAAGATAATGGAGGAAAAAAATGAAATCTGTAAAAAAAAAGACAGAAAGATATAGTCAAAAAGATTGGGGTCTTTTAGAGAGGAAAAAAATTAATTCATTGAAAAAAATAAAAGAAAGTTCAAAAAAGGTGAAGGAATTCAATGAAGAGCAGGAAAATACAAATAGGTGAAGAAAATCAACAAAACAGTTCAAGATCTGAAGATGAAATTGAAACTTTAAAGAAAACACAAACTGAAGAAATCCTAGAGAGGGAAAACTTAGGGAAGAAAACAGGAACTACAGAGGTAAGCATCTCCAACAGAATACAAGAGATGGAGGAAAGAATCTCAGGTGGAGAAGATACAATGGAAGAAATTGATATACCCATGAAAGAAAACGTTAAATAAAAAAAAAATTCTTGACACAAAACATGCAAAAAATCTTGACACAATGAAAAGACAAAAACCTAAGGATAATAGGAATAAAGTAAAAAGAAGATTCCCATCTTTGAGGTCCAGAAAATATTTTCAACAAAATCATAGAAGAAAATTCCCCCAATTTAAAGACAGAGATGCCTAGAAGCATAAAAAAGTCTGACAGAACACCTAATACATTAGACCAGAAAAGAAAATCCTCCTGCCACATAGTAATCAAAACACTAAATATACAGAACAAAGAAAAACTATTAAAAGCTGCAAAGGAAAATGGCCAAGTAACATATAATGGCAAACCCATGAGAATCACAGCTGACTTCTCAACAGAGACTATGAAAGGCAGAAGGGCTGGGACTGATCTCATGCAGACCCAAAGAGACCACAGATGTCAGCCCAGACTACTATACTCAGCAAAACTCTCAATCATCATAGATGGAGAAAACAAGATATTAACAACAAAAACAAATTTAAAGAGTACCTATTCACAAACCCAGCCCTATAGAAGATGCTAGAAGAAAAAATACAACCCACAAAGGCTAACTACACAGAAGAAAACACAGGAAATAAATAACGTCACTACAGCAAAACTAAAAGTAGACAAGCACACAAATATACTACCACAACCAACATCAAAATAAAAGGAACTGGTCATTAATCTCTTTCAACATCAATGGACTCAAGTCCCCAATAAAAAGACACAGACTAACACAATGGATGCCTAAACAGGACCCAACATTCTGCTGCATACAGGAAACACATGCCAGCCACAACTATAGATATTGCCAGAAAGTAAAGGGCTGGAAGACAGTTTTCCAAGCAACAGACACAAGAAGCAAGCAGGAGTAGCCATTCTAATATCTAATAAAATAGACTTTCAGCCAAAATTAATCAAAAGAGACAAGGAAGGACACTTCATACTCATCAACAGAAAATTCCACCAAGATGACATCATAATTCTGAGCATTTATGCCCCAAATACAAGGGCACTCAAATTTTAAAAGAAATATTAATAAAGCTTAAACCATATATCTATCTCCAAACATTAATAGTGGGAGACTTAAACACCCTACTCTCATTAAAGAAAAGATCAACAAAACAGAAGCTAAAGCAATAAATAATGACACTAACAGATGTCATGATTCAAATGGACCTAACAGACATCTACAGAACTTTTTACCCAAATAAAAGAGAATATATCTTCTCAGCAAGTCATGGAGCCTTTTCCAAAACTGCCCATATAGTAGGTCACAAAGCAATCCTCAACAGATAGAAAAAGATTGAAATAATACATTTTATCCTATCAAACCACGGTGGATTAAAGCTGGACCTCAAAAACAACAGAAATAACAAAAAGCTTACACACACACACACACACACACACACACACGAAAACTGAACAATCCCCTACTCAATGACATCCGGGTCAGGGAAGAAATAAAGAAAGAAATTAAGGACTTCCTAAGATTTAATAAAAATGAAGGCACAACATACCCAAACTTATGGAATACAATGAAAGCAGTGCTAAGAGGAAAGTTAATAACACTAAGAACCTTCATAAAGAGATTGGCGACAACCCATACAATCAACTTAATGGCGCATCTGAAAGCTCTGGGGGAAAAAAAAAAAGAAGCAGACAAACCCAAGAGGAGTAGATGGCTGGGAATAATCAAACTCAGGGCTGAAATCAATAAAATATAAACAAAGAGAACAATTTAAAGAATCAATGAAACCAAGAGCTGATTCTTTGAGAAAATCAACAAGATAAATAAACCCTTAGCCAAAGTAACTAAACTGCAGAGAGGCACTATTGAAATCAGAAATGAAAAGGGGGACAAAACAACAGCCACTGAGGAAATCCAAAGAATCATTAGGTCTTACTTTAAAGGTCTAACCCACAAAATTTGAAAATCTAAAAGAAATGGACAATTTTTGATAGATTCTATTTACCAAAGTTGAGTCAAATCTGGTAAACAAATCAAATAGTCCTATATTCCCTAAGGAAATAGAAACAAAAGTCATCAAAAGCCTCCCAACCAAAAACAAAACAAAACAAACAAACAAACAAACAAAACCAGCTCAGAGCCAGATGGTTACAGTGAATTCTACCAGACCTTCAGAAAAGAATTAATACCAATACTCTTCATATTATTTCACAAAATAGAAATGGATGGAACATTATCAAACTCATTCACCTTGATACCTAAACCACACAAAGACCCAACAAAGAAAGAGAACTTCAGACCAATCTCTCTTATGACCATTGATGCAAAAATACTTAATAAAATACTCACAAACAGAATCCAAGAACACATCAAAGATATTATCCACCATGACTAAGTAGGCTTCAACTCAAGCATGCTGGGGTGGTTCAATATAGAGAGAGCCATCAATGTAATCCACCATATAAATGAACTGAAAGAAAAAAAAAACAAACCATCTCCTTACATGCCAAAAAAACATATGACAAAACCCAACACTCATTTATATTTAAAGTCTTGGAGAGATTGGGAATGCAAGGCATATACCTAAACATAGTAAAGGCAATATACATCAAGCCTATAGCAACCATCAAACTAAACAGAGATTTCCACTGAAATTGGGAACAAGACAATGCTGCCCACTTTCTCCATATCTCAATATAGTACTTAAAGTCCTAGCCAGAGCAGTAAAACAACTAAAGAAGAGCAAGGGGATACAAATTAGAAAGGAAGAAGTCAATGTATCATTATTGGCATATGATACGATAGTATATGTAAGTGAACACAAAAATTCTACCAGGGAACTCCTGCAACTGATGAGCACCTTCAGCAAAGTGCCTGGATCCAAAATTAACTAAAAAAATCAGTAGCCCTCTTGTATACAAAAGATCAACTGGCTGAGAAAGAAATTAGGGAAACAACACCCTTCACAATTGCCACAAAAACACCATAACATATCTTGGTGTTGCCCTAACCAAGCAAGTGAGAGACTTGTATGAAAAAAAAATTCATGCCTCTGAAAAGGAAAATTGAAGAAGATATCAGAAGATGGAAAGATTTCTCATGCTCATGGATTATTAAATTTAACATAATGCTTCTTACCAGAAGCAATCTACAGATTCAATTAAATCCCTCATCAAAACACCAACACAGTTCTTTACAGACCTTGAAAGAACAATTCTCATATGGAAAAACAACAACAACAAAAACCAGAATAGCTAAAACAAACCACTAAGATAAAAAAATCTTCAGGAGGTATCTTTATCCCTGATCTCAAGCTGTACTATAGAGCAACAGTAATAAAAACTGCACGGTACTGGCATCGAAACAGACTGGTGGATGAATGGAATTAAATTGAAGATGCAGAAATCAACTCACACATCTAGAGACACTTTATTTTGACAAAGAAGCCAAAACCATACAATGGAAAAAAAGATAGCATCTTCAACAAATGGTGCTGGTCTAACTGGATGTATAGATATAGAAAAATGCAAATACATCCATATTTATCACTCTGCACTAAGTTGAATTCCAAGTGGATCAAAGACCTCAATAAAACCAGACACACTAAATCTGTTAGAAGAAAAATTGGTGAAGAGCCTTAATCCATTGGCATAGGTGATAACTTCCTGAACAGAACACCAACAGCTCAGGCTCTAAGATCAACAATTAATAAATGGAACCTCATGAAATTGAAAAGCTTCTGTAAAATAAAGGACACTGTCAAAATAACAAAACAACAGGGAACAGGATAAGAACCTACAATAAATGTCCTCTGAAAGGCTCCACCCAGCAGGGGACTGAAGCACATGCTAAGACTCACAGCTAAACTTTGGGCAGAGTGCAGAAAGTCTTATGAAGGAGTAGAAGTATGAAAGGACTCAGAGGGAATAGGAGCTCCATAAGAAGACAAACAGAGCCAAAAAATCTGGATTCAGTGGGGCCAGAGGAGACTGATGCGCCAACCAACAACAATGCATTGAGAGGACCTAAGACCCCTGCTCAGATGTAGCCAATAGGCAGCTCAGTCTCCATTTGGGTGCCCTCCTAAGGGGCTGTCTCCGACGTGGACTCAGTTTCCTGCTCTTTGATCACTTCCCTCCAAGTTGGAGGGAGGGAGCATTGCAAGGCTACAGAGGAAGAGAAGGCAGGCAGTCCTGAGACTTGATAGGCTGGGGCCAGATGGTAGGAGAGGAGGACTCCCTCTTTCTGAGAAATAGGGGAGGGGAATATAGGGAAAGAGGGAGGGAGGATGGGACCAGGAGGAGATGAAAAAGGGGGCTACAATTGGGATATAAAGTGAATAAATCATAAAATATAAATTTAAATTAAAAAAGAAAAACAGCTATCCTGATTTGACCTCAACCTGAACTGATAAGGAAAATTGTCTAGGATTGTACAGGAAATCAAAGCCACAAAAAAAGTGTTGAGGTTGGGGGCTCTGAGGTGAGTTGTCACTCAACTGATAATAAAGAATATTTACTCTCAGAACACACAAACAAACAAACAAATACGTTGAACATTTTTTTAGGTTATTTCTCAGCCATTTGTTGTCATCTTTTGAGAAATCATTGTATAGCTCTATACAGCATTTTTAACTGGCATTTTGTGTTCTTGATTTTAGTTTTTTATTTCTTTGTATATTTTTATAATGCAATGCATATGTTTATTATAGGTAGGAGTTCCTCAGTGCAATTTTTAGAGTACTTATGTATACTATCATACCATTTACAAACAAAGATACATTGACTTATTCCTTTCCCAAAAAGTTTAGATTGGAACAAATACCTTAATAACATATGCTACCACTGACAGATTTATTTGATTAAATCATTATTTTAAATCACTAAATAGAAAACAAAGATATGTTTAAAATGCTTTGAGTAATTTTATAACCCTGCATTATCTAGTAAAATATTTTATAAAATAAAATAAAAGCTCATACTTAAAACTGATTTAACTATTTTATATCTCAATACAGGATTTTTAACATATACTAAAAATCATAGAAAACAGGACTATAGAAATTACAGTGCCCATGATCATAATGAAGGAGAGGAGGTCCAGGGTGCTAGAAAGATTCCTCCATGTGAGAAGCAAGTAGCTGGGTCATTTAGCACAGAGTCATACTCATGATTCCTGCTGTTGCCTTCATTCAATGAATAGGCCCAAAAGTTCTAAATAACATGAAACTGTTTCATAATCCATAAGTTATTTTAAAGTAATAAACTACATGGTCAAATTAGCAACTGCTTTAGCATACTTAAAAAGAAAGCTATTCATTAATTATTACTAGTCACTAAGGTCAAGGGATGCCATGTATGAGGCACATGCCTGGAACCCTAGAACTCTAGAAGTTAAAGCAAAAGAACAAGCTCAAGGCTAGCCTTAGTGTCATAACATAAAACCTTGTCTTGAAAGAAAAAACAAAAACTGGGAACTGAAGTGATGGCTCAGTGGTTAAGAGTGCTTACTGCTCTTGAAGAGGATTCAAGTTCAGTTCCCACATCCATGTCAGGTAGCTCACAGCCTCCTGTAACTCCACCTCCAAGAGATCCCGCACCCTTTGAGGACATAGTTAGCCTAGGCCTCCCATTTGTTTTAGGGTTATGCACAATCTTTCCTGTAGTAACAATGAACATGGCACCTTAGTTCCTTTACTTGAACACATTAGGCACATACACTGATCTCCAAACAATGTGCCTCATAATCTCAGAGCCTCCTGGCCCAGTCTAGCTACATTTATTCCCATCTCCAAACAACATAAGCTTCCCACCCCTGGTAACAACCAACTTTAGACAGCTTCTATTCAAGTATATTCCCAAAATATCCAAGTAAAAAGAAGAGAATGGATTTTCTGGCCTGAACTAATTTTGGGTGCATGTGTATTATAGCAAAACTGTCCTCCAGTGACCTTTAAGGAGAGTCTTCTATATACCATCTCATGCCTAGGCATAATTGGGCATGCATACCATAACCTAATGTACCAATCAAAATAGAGAACGACCCAAACCACACTCCTTAATAACCATCTCTTTCTTCTCTTGGACCTCATAAAAGGAAGCCCAGAATAATAACCAGATTCTTGACTACTTTTACTCACATGAACTATTGTCAATCATTTTGTTCCTTTTAAAAAGTGTATATGAGTGTTTTGGATGTGTGTATGTCTGTGCACCATGTGATTGAGTAAGAGAAAATCAGACATCTTGAAACTATAGTACAGATGGTTGGAAGTTGCTTTACAGGTAATGGGAATCAATGTCACGTTCTCTGGAAGAACAGCCAGTGCTCTAGACTATGGAGCCATTCTCCAGTGCCTCCTTTTCAATCTTGACAGCGTGTCACCCATAACCTGCATTATCACTCTACTCTGAGTAAAATTATCTTGCTTCTTTTGCAAATCTCTGTTAGCCCTTGTTTTTATTTTTAGTGTGGTTTATTTTCAATTTTTTTAAGAAAAGTTATTTTTTCTTACAATATAGCCTGGTCAGTTTTCCCTCTCCCACCTTTTCTCAGACTTTCCCATCTCCCCATCCACCCAACCCCACATGGCCCTTTTACTCTCCCTCTTTAGTAAACAACCAAGCATACTACCATCACCACCAACAACAACAACAACCAAAAAAGCCTAACTAAAAAAATGGAAACACAGGAAACACACACACACACAAAATCTTTAAATGCACAAAATCAGAAACCATAATATACAAGCAAAAGGCCAGTAAGATAACAACAACAAATACCCCCCCCAAAAAAAAGTAAAATGGGACAAAATGTGTGCAAAAATACCATTGAGTTCAGTTTGTGTTGTCCATTTTCTGCTGGAGATGGGTCTACCCTTAAGTGTGGTTAATATGCCCAGGGAGACTCCATTGAAGAAAACAAATTTCTCCTTGGCATGCACTTGTCTGTTGGAAGCAGCTTCTTGCTGCTATAGGGGCTCATGTCTACTCCTTCCTCTCATTGCTGGGACCCCATTTGGCTTGCTTCAACCTCAGCAGGACCCAAGCAAACTTCTTTAATGATGGCTAAGCAACACACTGATCTACAGGTATAGCAGAATGTCATTAGAAGCCACTTTATTGCTACATTCCTTTGACAAAATGATAAACAGTACTTGGTTTTCCCCTAGGTCTATGATCTATCCAGTCTCATGTTGTTGGCTACCTGAGAAGTATCAGGCATAGATTCTATCTTGTAGAGTGCAACACTTGTTTTTAACTCTTTGGATAAAAGTAGGAGAACCTAGAAACACCCTCCCCAGACTTGACCAGCAGTAAAACCTCTGTTTCTGTGGATTCCTTGACCCACCACACATAAGGCATACACAGACATACACATATACACAAATGAAAAGTAAATCTTAAAAAATAAAATAGTTTACAATTTTAGATATTGAGTTTTACTAAGTAGTTTATTTAGCTTTGTGGATATTTGTTATTCTTTAAATCTGTAGTGGTAACTTACAGTATAAAGTCACAGGACTTACACATTAAACACAGTCTCAACATAAAAGGGATCTAACAAGAAAACCTGTAGATACAGTAATCCAAATTAATATTCTAAGCTTAAATAAATGGTTTTTCTTAACTAAAGAGATCAAATTAATAAGCTAAGACACAGAACATATGAAGTTAATTTCTTGATCTTCTCAAATAGTTTCTCTCAAATATTTGTCACAGTGTTGAAAAGTAACTAAATTTTAAGGGCAAAATACGTTTGTGAGACTCTAATTTTACATCCAACATGTAAAATTTTATTGGATATAAGATGTTTTTATTATTCCATGTTTACAAAAAAATACAAAGTTTGTACAAATCTAGTATTACATAAACTATATAAAGCTATAAACTATGTATAAACTATATAAAACTCATACTGAGTATTAAGTTTTTAATGATATTCTCATATATGAGCTTATCTTCATAAGTGAGTCTGAAAACTGAGAACTCTTATATTATTCCTAAAGAAAATATAAGGAAATTAGTTTCTTAAGGACTACAGTTGGCAATTAACAAGACCGAAGACTCAAAGCCTAGACTGCACTGTCTTCATCATATACCTGCTCCCTTAGTGCTGACACTCACATTGTTTATGAATGAAATTAATACAACAAAATATGTGGTGGTAGTGAAAAGAAGCCAAAATCCAGGGAGCAGTGGAAGAATCATTCATGTGTCCTTCATAACCACCTGAGCATTTGGAAAGCTGGTCCCAGAGAAGATTGAAAATACATCATGTAGGTGAAGTAAATGAACAAGGTTGTAAGAATCCATAGCAGTGAGCTCTGGAGACGGTGCATTTGTCATTCTGAACACCTCGGCATGTGTGATTGATGTCAATTTAGGTTTTATAGAGTAAAAAGTGCTGACAAACAAGTAAACTGCTTTATTAAGGTGCTATAAAAGGATAAATGAAGCTTGAGAAACTTTGTTTGCTCTAGACTCAGCACTACAGAAGGCTAGAAAAAGCAAACATCTCCCCAGAGTAGATGAGCCATGACTTGGGCAGCTCCATTTTTCATAGGCCATCTTTCCTTTAGATTTCCTAAAAATGTCTAATTTTAAACTTTAAATTTACTCTAGATTCACAATTTCAAAATACTTTATCTCACTTTGGCATGTGTCAAAATACTTAGCTTTTGTGATAATCATTATCTACCCCCAAAGCTTATATTAACCCATTAATAATGATGATGATGATAATCACCTCTTTTTTTCATCTCACAAATAAATAAGAAATTTGTGTGTCTTAAAGGGAGCCTAGCCCAATTGTCATCAGAGAGGCACCATCCAGCAAGTAATGGGAGCAGATGCCCAGACCCACAAACAAATATTAAGCAGAGCTCAGGGAACCCTGCAGAAGAGGGAAGAAAGAATTGTAGGGTCAGAGGGGTTGAAGATACCATGAGAACACGACTCACAGAATCAACTAAGTAGGGCTCATAGGGGCTCACAGAGATTAAAGAGACAATCATGCAGCCTGTATGGGTATGAGTTATGTCCTCTGAGTATAAGTTGCAGTTGCGTAGCTTGGTGTTCTTATGTGACTCCTAACAGAGGAAGTGGGAGTTGTCTCTGACTATTTTGCCTGCTCTTGGAACAGCCCCTTACTGGGCTGATTCACCCAGCCTTAGTATGAGACTAGGTGTGTGCCTAGTCTGATTGTAGCTTGTTCTACCATGTTTAGTTGGTATCTCCAGAAGACCTGCTCTTTTCTGAAGGGAAGAAGTAGATCTGGTGGGAGATGGGAGGTGTCAGGGGAGGGACTTTGAAGAGCAAAGAGAGGATATATGCTGTTAGGATATAATATAGGAGAGAAGAATAATTTTTTAAAAAAAGAATCACTAACTGTAGAAGTTTGTTGAGATGTATAGACCTTGGGTCTGGTTAATTCTGATGTATAATTTATTTATTCACAAGTATTTTTATAATACAGTTTACTTTAAAAAAAAGATAAATTACAATTCCTTCTCCCAAGCCAGGCTGCTGTGAAGGTCCTTTGGAATTCTAAATTGTTGGGGACTTACTGATATTATTTAGCTAATATTTCTTATTTAGTTTTTGTGTTTTTTTTTTTTTTGAGAGAGAGAATTTCATCTCACGCTGCTCAGGCTAGACAAGCACTCCAGGGAGCGCTGACAGCACAGGCCTGTACTGCCCCAACAGCTTTGTTTTGGAGTTTTATGTTCTTCAAAACTTCCTTCTACAAATCCAGGCTCCCCAAACAGTATCACAGTGTGAACCTAGGTGAACCCGGAGCACGGCAAAAACAGAGTAAAACTTTAGGAAACATTCAACACACTTTACAGCATTTTCAGGACAAATGATAAAAGTCCTCTTCAGCTTCTAAGACTTTTCTAGGAACTTTCTAACATTCTTGGGTCCGAGTTCAGTCATTCATTTCATTGGTAATAGACCTTTTTCTTTAAACAAAGAGAAATAGCACTCAGTGAGAGGAAACTGCACCTTGTTCCACAGAGACAGGTATTCATTTAAGTCACAGGTAGGAAAATGAGCTGGAAAAGACAACACTTTATTGACTTTTTAGGCTTTCAAGGCATTGTTTTGCAAATAAACTACTGGCACCTTCTCTGAGTAGAGGACCTATCTATGGCTGCCAAATAGAAAAAGATGGCTTTCAGCCTTAATTCTTGTCTTTGCTAAGGAAGAAAAATTCAGTATAAACAGAAACCATACAATATTACATGAGACATTCTAGAATATGCTAAAAAATACATCTGAAATTTTTCCTCGAAGACTTTTAACTTTATTTCCTCCCCTTATATACCTATTATTTGTTCAACCTAAGAATTTCTAATCCATTTGATACCTCCTAAAATCAGATCTGAAAATGTTACAAACAATTGTATACTCAGCAATCAATCCTATTTAAGCACGCCCAGCATTCATCAATCAATTTGTGTTAAAAAACGGTGTCACTTTTCAGAATAACAAAGACATTGGTGAGACTTGAAGGAGGCTGAGAAATGATACTCTTCTACTGGTCAGATATCAGCCAGTTAAAAGCTGAAATGTTATCTAGGAGAGATAAAAATATATCATATAAATTAAACTGGGTTAGAAGAGATGTTTTGAAAACAAAGCATTCAAAAACTACCTTGTCCAGAATTAGATACTTACCTTCCAATAATTAGATGCCCTGAGCAATGACAGTCTTTCTTCACACAACCAAGATGAAAGAAAATTGCAGGAAAAGAAAAAATCTCATAAAAGAAAAGATAACAGAATGCTGAACATTTTAGTCCTTGACCTTAAGTCCTCATGAAGTTCAGTCCATGTAATTTCTATCAAAATTCCATTAACATCTTACCTAGAAATAGAAAAGGAATCCTAAAGTTTGCATGAAAGCACACACACACACATACACAAACATACATACACTCATATACACATACATATACACATTCACACACTCATACAAATACACACAGATACACTCACACACATACACAAAGGATGTAATATGGTCATCACATTGTTTCACTTCAAAATATGCAGTAATAAAAGAGTATTACAGTAATCAAACAGATAAGGTGGCAAAAAAACAAACATAGGCCATGACAGCATTACAGAAGGTCAGGAAATAAATACTCTTCTTACAGCCAACTGATGCTCAGCAAAGATAATAAAAAATACCCAAAGGAGAAAGAATTTCTCTTCAATAAATGGCACTACAGTATTTAATATTTACACGAGAGAGAATAAAACTGGATTCTTATCTTACATTTTACCCCAAAAAGGTCCATCAATGAAAGATGAATTAAAATTTAAGTCTAATGTCTGTAATTATAAAAATACTAAGAGACAACAATTCTATTGAGGGTTATTGTACCAAGATACCTGAAGCAGACCCATGAAGACAGTATGATAAGCAATCATTTTAGTTAAGATTTCTATTTCTGTGATAAAATATTATGACCAAAATCAACTTGGGGAAGAAAGGGTTTATTTCATCTTACAACTCTCAGGCCACAACCCAACATTGGCTGAAGCCAGGAGAGGGAACTCAAGACAGAACCTGGAGGCAGTAACTGAAGCTGAGGCCTTACACAGTGGTTCTCAGCCTCAGATTTCCCGAATACCAGATATTTACATTAGGATTCATATCAGCAGCAAAATTACAATTATGAAATACCAATGAAATCGTTTTATGGCTGGAGGTCACCACAACATGAGGAACTGTATTAAAGAGTCTCAACATAGCTGGGCATGGGCATGCATGCCTGTAATCCCAGCACCATGAGATGCAGAGGTAGGCTCATCTCTGTGAGTTCGAGGTCAGCCTGGTCTACAAAAAGAGTCCAGGACAGCCAAGGCCACCCAGAAAAACCCTGTCTTGAAAAGCCAAAAAACAAACCAACAAACATAAAATAAAACAAAACAAAACAAAACAAAACAAAAAACAACAAGCAAAACTACAAAGAGCCACAGCCTTAGGAAGGTTGAGAACCA
Source organism: Pachyuromys duprasi (assembly GCA_028658305.1). Taxonomy (NCBI): domain Eukaryota; kingdom Metazoa; phylum Chordata; class Mammalia; order Rodentia; family Muridae; genus Pachyuromys; species Pachyuromys duprasi. The sequence continues at coordinate 130,959,114 of CM053764.1, forward strand.
CAACCTTAGAGGGATACTGTTGTTTACTGGCTTGCACCTGGAATGCTTAGCCTGCTTTCTTATGGCAGGACTACCACCCCACAATTGGAAGACCCCACAGTATTCTGGGTCTCCCAACAGCAATCATCAATCAAGAAATTGTACCATAGTTTGCCCATAGGCCAATCTAGTGGGGGTTTTCTCTCATTTGAGAATCCTTCTTCCAAAATGACTCTAGATTGTTTCACATTGTCTTGAAACTAACTAGCCAGCATAGAAGCCATCATGGAACTTAATATGGAGCTTTCTCAAAAGCTAAAATATAAATCTACCATATTACACATAAGCTATACTTTTAGGTAGTCAAATAAAATAAAACCAGCATGCCAAAATGATACCTTCATCACCGCATTGTTTTTTTATAGACAATATATGGAAAGTCTATGTGTACATAGACTCTGCATGAATGAATACAGGAAATTTGGCATATATAATGAAATAACACTCACCTTAAAAATAAGAAAGAAATCTTGCCATTTGCAACAACACTGATGAACTTGCAAAACACACTAAGTGAAATAACACAGGCACAGAAACATGAGTACTGTTTGTTATCACTTACTTGCAGACTCTGAAAAGTCACGTCCATTAAAGTAGAATAAAATGGTAGTTAATCAAGAGTTAGCAAATGAGGAGATGTTGGTTAAAGAATAAAAAGATTCCATTATATATTATGAATAATACATGGAGAACCAATGTAAAATATGCACTATGCATTTGAAACCTGCCAAAAAGAGATCATATGTGTTCTCAAAACTAAGAAACAATAACTATTGATTGTGGAAACCATTCTCCAATGTGATATACATCAATGCACTACATTTTACACCTTAAAATGTGCATAATTTTTATCTGTCAATAAATGCAGAGAAAGAAAAAAAGGGACAGACAGGTAGAAATGAACAGGAAACAATCCACTTGACTAGCATTAGGGGAAGACAGCTTCACTTGGTAGGGGTCTATATTAATGAATGCTTAACCTTGATGATAAACTTGATGGGATCTGGAATCAGCTAGGATCATGCACCCCTGCATAACTGTTAGGGAATTTCCAGAAAGGATTTACTGAGGAATAAAAACTTTCAGTAGGACTGGATGATGTCTATCAACAATGCCTGGATTTCAAGACATCAGAGGAGACAAGAGCGCTGCCTTTGCTTCGTCTTTTGCAAGTGCTGCTGTCATCAGCTGACAGCAGACTCCAGCTTCTTTAGCTTCCCAATATGAACTTAACAGTAGCAATACTCTGTGAATCTTACAGACTTACAGCTCCAAAACATGACTACTGAGACATCCATTTTTATGGTCTGAGAAGCTATACAGTTCTCATCCTCCACAGAATTCAGATGGCCATTGTTGATCTACCCAGCTCCTATCTTACAAGTCAAACAAATAAATCCATTTTTATAGCATGTATACAAAAATATACTCACATACGAACACACACTCAGGGACACATACACAAATGGACACACACAGGGACACACACACACACAAACACACACACACGTGCCAGCTCTGGAGGGATCATAGATATTAATGCCACCATCAAGAATTTGAAAGATACAGATGTGATGGCTCCTTTTAATACTCTTATTTGGTCTATGGGGAAGATGCATGCTTTTCAGAGGATGACAGTTCATTCTCTTAAATTTAATAAAGTACTTATTTCAGTTGAAGCTGCACTAGACATGGTTTCCTTGACGGGGTAGATTAGTATCTCTTCTGGGGTCTAATGCACAGATATTTGTTCTCCCAATGATTTTCACCATATATGTACATTAGGTGTATCATAAGCAATTTTCCTCTATCTGGCAAAGCCATCAGTACACATTTACCATCTTGCTTCACAGGTATATTAATTCCTCAGTCCTGTGTCTAATTTAGTTCTTAGGGATCTTGATCATCTGCCTCTCCTACATAGCATTACATTGATCCATTACAATAATGGCATTATGTTTAATAAACCAAGTGATCAGAAGATAGGAACAACATTAAACTTGTTAGTTAAAAAAATTATGCAGTAGAAGATGGGAGAAAAAAGTTAACCACAATTCAAGAATTTTCTACCTCACACAATTTCTATAAGTCTAGTGGTATGGGCATGCAACAATATTCTTTCTAAAATGAAGGATAGTGGTTGTATACAGACTCTCCTACAACAAGAAGAACCAAAATGCTTAGTGGATCTATGTGGATTTTGAAAGAGGTATGGATCTCAGTGTTACTGTGGTATATACTCCAAGTCACTAAGCTAGGTTTGAGTGGGCACATAGTAAGAGAAGGCTCAACAAAAGGATTGTCCTGCTATACAGACTATTCTAACTCTTGAAATTTTGGGGTAATATGATCCAGCAGTATCCAGCAATATCTGAAGTGTCTGTGACAGATGGGAATGGCGTTTGGTGCCTTTGGCAGATAGGTAGATCACAGCAGAGACCCTTGGGAATTTTTAGCAAAATTATTCTTTTTCTCCTATGTAGTAAGAACTTGGTTTCTTAAAAAATCCAATTAAGTTATGTAAAAATGTTTTTGCTTTAATCCCTGGTGTAGGATATTAGGCTACTTTAGTTTGTCCACAGCCATTAACTATGCTTGTCTCATGCTCTAGGAGGAAGATAATTTTTGTCAGCTGCAGATAATTTAATCTGGGGACTCTGGAGAGGATTAAAAAAATGGGAGAGCCCTGAGAGGGCCTGCAGTGGCTACTGCTCACCTTGCTGCTGCTGGTCCCCGCTGTTGTTGGTTCCTACTGCTGTGATTGCTATTGCTAGTGTGCTAGTTTGCTGGTTTCCTGGACTGCTATTTGGGGATATTTGGACAATGAAAATTGGACTTGTCCCAAGAAACTCAATACTCCTAATCAGCAGGAAGTAGTCTAAAGAGGTCTATGACCCATTTCCCCTCTAACCTTCTTTCTCTCTTACAAGGTGTTGGAGATTAGGGTAGGATAAGAGTTGGAAGGGTGGTAGATATAAGAACCCAATAAAGTAGCCCAAAACATATGCCTACAATTATATACAGATAACTACTCTCCCTTTGAGAGATCACTCTTGGTCTGCTACTGGGCGTCTGTGAAAAGTGAATGCTTGGCAAGTTCCGATGTCAAGCTGAGCTGCTACCATTAGTTTAATCTGATCTACTAAACCATAAAGTAGGACATTTGCAACAGTTACAATATACATGACTGACCCAAGGAGGCTGCAAAAGCACAAGTAAACCACAAGTGCCCCAAATGACATGGGTCTTACTCCAGCTAAAATGTGTTTTGTTCCCAAGCATATAGCTATGGCCTCATAGGTAAAGTCCAGTGATTGAATGACTGAGGGTTGATCTTCAGATGGTTCTGCAGACTAATCAGATACCACCCAGAAGTGAACAGCCGCAGCATTACAACTCCTTTCTGGAAAAAAAAAAATCAAAGGATAGGGATGAAAAAAAATCTTAATGGGCAGGATAGAATTTTGTACATCACATATTGTTGTACAGTTTTCTTGGAAGGAAAGGTGGCTATCTGTATGATTATATGTTGATTCTCAGGCTGTAATCAAAGATTTGGCTGGATGGTAAGGGACTTGGAGAGGATATTTGTGAAAATTTGTAACAAAAGCATTTGGTAGGATATTTGTGAAAATTTGTAACAAAAGCATTTGGTAGAAGAGATATTTGGACAGATCTCTTCAAATTTGGAGAAGATGAGGAGGTACTTGTGTTTTATGTAAACTCCAGATAAAAGATACATCTAATTCAGGATGTCATCAACAGTCAAAAATAAAGAACAATTATTTCTGTGGATGAGAGTCAATGGCTATCCCTGTTATGGCCTGATGATGGCCCGTGAAAAAACAACGGTCATGATGGCAGAGGTGGAAGTTATACACGGCCTCAATATCATATATTTCAACTCATCACTGCTAAGCTATTGCTGCTGCTATCAGTCAAATCAGGCAGTAGTAGAAACCAGTGCTGAGCCTCTGATACGCTAATATTCCCAAGGGTAACCGTCCAATTCATAACTACATAAACTGTTTCCATCAAGGAAAGGGAAGCACTTTGTCCTTTGTGGAATAGACATTTATTTTAGGTATGAAATTACCTTTCCTGCATGTAATGCTTTGTCCAAAACCATCATGTATGGACTTACAGGTGCCCCAAGAGACATTACTTCTAGCCAAGGAACTTGCTTCACATCTGAAGTGTAGCAGTCGGCTCATGCGCATAGGATTCACTGTCTTAACCGTATTCTCCACCACCTACAGCAGGTGGATTTGTAGAATAATAAAATGACCCTTTAAATATTCAGTTACAACAATAACTAAGTGGCAGTAACTTTCAAAATTAAGGCATGATTCTCCAGAAGACAGCATTTGCTCTGAATCAGCATCCAATATATTACAATAGTTCTTCCACAGCCAAGATTCATAAGTTCAGGAATCAAGGAGTGGAAATAGACATGGGCCTACTCTTATCATTTCCCTTGGTGAACCACTAGCAAAATTTCTGATCCCATGACCTTACACTCTGCTAACCTGGAGATCAGAGGGCAAGTGTTTCTGCCAGGACACACAGCCAGCATTCAATTTAAGTAGAAGTTAGGACCTGCCTCTGGCCATTTGAGGCTCCTGTTGTCCACGATTCATCAGGCTAAGCAGTTTCGATGTTAGCTGGGTTGATTGATCCAAACAACCAGTGAGAATTTGGACTATTACAATGGGCATCTGAAATGCATAAGATCCTTTAGAGTGTCTCTAAGTCTTACCACATCTCATGATTAAATTCAGTGGGAACTACAATCCAATCCTGTCAAGATGAAAAATAGCCTAACCGTTCATGAATGCAGAATGTGAATCACCTCTCTAGATAAAGACCAAGAAAAAACCAAGACCTGCTGATGTGCTTACTAATGGAGGGAAGAATGCTGTAGCAAATACCACAGTGTGAGTTACAGAAATGAGGATCATTGTCATGAGTGTTTCTATCTTATTTTATTAAGAATATTTGCATGCATATATATGATAATTGTATTTTCTTTTCTTTCCTATTCCTTTATCATGCAACATAGTATCGACTGAGTGAATATCAGTACTCAAATGTTGTTAAGTCTGATATGTTTAAAAAGCAAGCATTTCTCGAGGGATTTTACCATGTATTTGGAGGGAAAGAATTAGTATGGTTTGAGTTCTATATGGGACACATATAATACGTCAGACAGAATTATGATCTTGCTATTGCTTCATTTGAAAATTAAACATGACATAAAAGAGAAGCAGTGAGTGTCACGCTAATAAGGAGTGGCCTTGGGAGGGCTAATCTTGACAGGGTCAGCAGTCAACTAGGTAACAGATGTGTGTTTGTGAGGGCATTTCTAGAAAGGATCAACTGAGTAGGGAAGAACCTTCCACAGTGTGTATAACCTTCGAGTGAGTGGTCAAGATGCACAGAAGGCTGGAGGGGAAAACAATGTTGCTCCCTCTGGACCACTTGTCTCCCTTCCTTTCTGAAGAAAGGAAGTGTGTGTATCCGTGCAGATTCTCTGTTGGAGCTATCCTCCATTGACACTATCCTCTAGCTCTCCAGCTTTCTAGCGTGGGCCAAATACCATCGATACTTCAGGAATATTCCAGGCTTTCAGCAAGGAATTGGAAGTTCTGAGACATCCAGTTTCACTGGCTGAGTTAATATCAGTATTTAAACATTGTTCAGCCTGCGATCATGTTTAAGTAATAGGATATTCAAAAGGAATCATTTCCCAAGAGACTTTACCCACTACTGATCGCTCGGCCTCTTTACCCCGCAAACAGCCATTGTTGGACTGCGCAGATCCTATCGTGTTACAGCTATTTTTATAAAACTGTGTTGGTTTCTTTTAGCTTCTCTCTTAGCCTGGCTATCATATAAATACTTGCAACTCTTTTTATTTGTTTACAATAAGCTTCACAACACAAGAAACGAGCAGGTTTTTACTCTGTTCTTAACTTTCTACGCTAATCTGGTTTCTTCCCAGTGTACAACCCAGAATACTTGTATTTTGTAGCTTTCCTGCTGAGCTCTCTCTCCTGGTGTCTCCTGGATCTCTGCTAATGGCTGAATCTCCTCCTCCTCCTCCTTCTCCTTCTAACTCCTCCTCTGGCTGGCAGGATGCCCAGCCCTATTTTCAACCATGCTCAGCAATTGGCTGTAACCTGCTTTATTGACATATCAGGGGACTGTTGGCGAGTTGCATTTATAGAAAATTAAGACAGGAGAGTCTCAGAACAAGGCTTGCAACCAGACGTGGGAGATACAGCATTCAGCATTTATATTACTCAGTAACTTTAAGCCTACACTATTGTCTAAGCCAACTGAATAAATTCCACTTTGTTATTATATATTTGCACTGTATTGGTTCTGTTCCTTTAGGAAATTTTGCTTGATACAAAGATCCTTAAGTGCCATTTGCCTCTGTGTCAGCAGTTTCAGTTTTCCAGGTGGTGGCTAATATGTAGGCTCCTATCCCTCGAGTAAGAAGGATGGAACACACCAATGGCCCGCTGTGCCACAACAGACATATACATGAAAAAAGTAAAAACAAAGCTTTGTTCTTTTAATCCACTGTGATTAAGCATTAATAGCACCGAAATGTTTTTGTCATTATGGCTGATCAAACTTCCATTTTCCATTTTTCTTCCTCCTTTCCTATTTCTACTCACAACGAAAGTTACTTCCAGACACTCAGAGCAATCAGTATTACTCTTTTCTCGGCTCCCCACGTCTCTTGCCAGTTGTCATATTCAACTGATGAATATTCTAAACGGATTCCAGCAATTCTGCTCTCTTTTTATTTCTTGAGTAGCTTTTACTGATGTTCTTACCATTAATAAACTGATATTGTGGCCAGCTGTGAAAGTGTATTCTTACTTAGCCTCTGAGCTCCTCTCACCTACCCACCCTCTTTAAGGTGCATGTAGGAAGCCGTGGGCAATAATGGCCATTAAGTTATTTCCCTACTTAAGAGTAAAGATGAAAGTGAAGCCCAAGGCCTTTCTGTCATCACCTAAGTCTCGGTGGGTTCCTTTTCAGAAATTCCTGGTGTTTTAAGATCTTTCCTCACCTTGTTTCTTGGATTTCCTAGGGCACATGTTTTAAAGAGAGTGGACACTTGATGTCAGAGGTGGGGAGCAAAGATCCCCCCCTCCTGGGAGAGCGGATCCTCACTGCCACTTTAGATTGGATTAGGAACTGCTCAGAGCAAGTACACCTTCAAGAATGTCTATTGGGGTTTCAAAAGAGGAATATTGAAAAGATCATCCTGAGTGTCAAAGGAAACATCTACAGTGTGGGTCCCTGGGACTGAATAAAAATGGAGACAGGAGAAAGCCCACTGAGGATCAGCAGTAGTCTTTCTGCTTCGTGATCTGTCCAAATGTGAGCACTTCCTGCTGCCACAGCTGTGAGCGGCTTCTGCTCACATCTACTGAACAATGATCCAAAATAAACCTTCTCCTCCTAAAGTTGCTTCTTGTTACACATTTGTTCACAGAAGTGAGAAAAAAATAATTAATTTTGGTTGATTCAACACATATTTGGTGATCACAAATGATCTAACTAAGTGATTTAATTATAATTTTAAAAAATTAAAAAAATGTAAATTTTAAAGGTACACTTTCCAGTGCATTTTAATTGCATAGTCCTAATTGGTGCAATCTGGTTGCCTTTGGGTAAATTATTTTATTGAGACTCCAGTAGCCAAATGAACCTGTTTCTAGTCAACAGGTCTGAGTCATTTAAAATGATTAAGGACTAAGAAGCCATAAAATTGTTTCAGCAAATTAACTAGGTCAAAGCTGATGCTTTCTTAACAGTTCCCCATGGATCTGATATTTCTAGGGTCAGTAATGTTCTCTTCTGGCCAAAGTGATCTCAGAGGTTAGTGAGTACACTAACCTTCAATTGTGGCAGTCTTTAAATCATGTCTGTCTGTTGAACCCAACAATTCATGAAGCTATTTTCAAAATTTCCACTTAAATATCTGTAGTAGTGCCATTTTTAAGAGGCCCCATTTGATTATTACCAGCATGCAAGTTGCTTCTAAAAATAACTGAAATAAAACTACCTCAAAAAAATAAAGGTTGTGAGGCAGAGCAACATTTTCCGCTAAACAGAACTGAAATCAGAAACTAGAGTGCTAGCATGAATGAGTGACCCTTACAGCTTCCAAGCCTGGATCATAGGAAACATGATTGTCTTCTAGAATCTTAGGAACACAAAGACATGTCCACAAAGACATGATGAACAAAAAGGCTTCAATCCATCTTATTCTTTTCTACCTTTCCTTCCAAATAGGTAGGTATAGTAAAAAGCACGCACCATTTTATAAGAATCGCATGTAATCGGACTGAGAAAGAAATCCAAAGCTCCTCTGCCAGGTGACATTTAGCTTAGCAAGAAGGTTAGTGAAGAATAATTAATTGCATAATCATTTGCAAAAGGACAAGAACTAGAATGGAGGCATTTTTTGGCAGTTCTGCAGTAAAAGACACATGAATAATGGCTGTTCCAAGCTCTCATCTGTAGAGGAACACAGCCAATTCTGTTCTTGTGTATTTAAACAAAACAATTCCTTAGCCTTACCCCTTTGAATTTAGTGGGGGATTCCTTTAGAAGAGACATTTTCAAGTAACTTTAAAAACTCATCATTGTTGCAAGGCATCCTTTCAGCACAAACTTTATGCTATTTCACTTAGATGAAATTAATCAAAACAGTTACCTACAGTGGACACATACAGATTTCATAAGTATAACTGGTCTGTCAGAAACTCATCAAATACATTAGCAAGTATGCTCAATATCTTGAAAGCCCAACTAGACACACCTAAAGGTTAACAAAACAGGTGTCTCTGCTTGAGACAGAAATGCAAAATAAATGGTCACCATCTTTAGCAATGCTCACAATTACCATATATAAGAAGTTTGAATAAAATATATGGATTCTCTACTGGTATTTCACTGAGGCAAAATCATGATATCCAAATGAGTTCTCTAGGTTCTGGAGAAAATACACTTGTAAACTTATTATCATCATAATTGCTTTTCCAGAATTCTTGGAGGACAGAGGTCCCTGTTCCCTTGCTGGCTGTTAAGAGTGCTTTGACACAGGCTTCTCACATCCAATGCTGTATAGCTTTCCACATGTTGCACATAGCAGCAATGTCTGAATTCTCATGATTCAACCATCTGACTTCCCTAACTCTTACTGATAGATCCAGATTCTAAGAGCTCCTGGTACCAGAATAGGCCCATCCAGACAATGCCCTTATGAAAATTAAATGTGCTATATTCTTTAAAACAGGAGTAATATTTATCATTTCCACAGCCCAGAAATAATGTAGTGCCCCAGAGTATGGAGATCCTGGAGACTGACTCAGACTTCTCCTTACTACAAACACCAAAATCAAAATCTTTTTTGGAAAATAAAACTAGAAAGCTACAGCTTTCAAAAAACGTAAGTGTTGGGCTGGAGAGATGGCTCCGAGATTAAGATCACCTGCTTTTCTTACCAAGGACTCAAGTTCAATACCCAGCTGCTATGTGGTAGCTTACAAGCACAACCATCTGTAACTCCATTTCCAGGGAGCTGATGCCATTGGCTGGCCTCATAGGTATCAAGTACACACGTGGTTTCAAGAAAACATTAACACACAAAATTTTTTAAATAATTTTTAAAAAATTAATGCAAAAAACTCTTTCAGTATTAGAAAACAAAATTCAACAACATATAAAAATAACATGAAATGGACTAATAAAAGTAAAATAAATAATGCATTGCATTTTAGAAATAATTAGATAACAACTATTTTCCTATTTTTTTCAATTTTATGTGCATGGGTGCTTTGCCTGCATGTATGTCTATGCACCATATGTGTGTTGTGCCCCTGGAAGCAAAGAGAGGGCATCAGATACCCTGGAACAGGAGTTATGAGTGGATGTGGGCTGCCATGTGGGTGCTTGGAGTCAAACCCATGTCCTCTGGAAGATCAGACAGTGCTCTCAACTACTGAGCTGTCTCTCCAGCTCCAGAAAATTATTTTAAAAACAATTAATAAACAGCAAATTCTTGATAATCATGTGAATATAAGGGATGGAGACCAGGAGATTAAAAGGGAGAGAATAGAAAAGTTCATATCACAGAATTATTATGGAGCTTTATTTGAGTGACATCCACAGGTCTACCTTGCACTGTATTCTCTATAGAGAAATATCAACTACAGAAATCATATGAAAGAAGGGGGAGTTAGTATGACCTGGAGAGGACAGGAGCTCTGCAAGGACCAAATATATCAGGGCACAGGGGTCTTTTATGAGACTGTTTCTCCAACCAAGGACCATGTATGGATATAACCTAGAACCCCTGCTTGAATGTAGCAAATGGTAGCCAAGTATCCAAGTGGGTACCCTAGTAAGGGGAACAGGGACTATTTCTGTCATGAACTCAATGGCTGGCTCTTTGCTCCCCCCCACACAAGGGAGGAGTAGACTTGCTAGGCTACAGAAGAGGACATTGCAGCCAGCCCTGAAGAGACCTAATAAGCTAGGGTCAGATGAAAGGGGAGGAGGTCCTCCCCTATCAGTGGACTTGGAAAGGTGCAGGGAGGAGATGAGGGAGGGATGGGGAGATTGGGAGGGAATGAGGGAGGGGACTACAGCTGGGATACAATGTACATAACCTGTGATTAATATAAAATAATAAATTTAAAAACCGTATGGTAAAAAAAAAGAAATATCATCTACAGTCTATGTTTCAGTTGGTGATGAAATTCATCCAGCAAGGCTGCATCTCGGAGATCCAAGATGGCTGCCATGAGAGGACACTGTGTCTGAGGAGTAGGACAACAGTGACAGCACAGCGACAAGGAGACTGAAATTTGGGACCTAAAACACCAGCATTTGTGATTGCCAGATGAGCAGAATTACTAAGGTGAAGAAATCAAGAGGGAAAATCCTAAGGACATCCAGTTATTTACCGGAAAACTCCTGGTGATCAGCTGTGCACAGCCCTGATCAGAACAAACAGCTGCCCTGGAAGCCAACAGTCACCATAACAGACTGGGTGACACAGTCTGCGGGCCAGGCTGAGAGGGTCCCGGATACCATTCTAGACCAGCAGGCACACACTGTGCAGCACCGACAGCAACCACCCCAGACCATGTGCATGTCCTCAGGCCAGATTAAGAGGGCCCTGGGCACTGATCCAGACTGGCCTGTATCCAGCTGGCACACTTCCCTTGGTGGCACTAGCTGCCAAACCGGACCAGGACACACAGTATCAGGTCCAGACTGAGGTGACTCCAAATACCATCTCAGAACATGGTACACAGCCCCTGGCCCAGAAGGAAGTGCCAAGTCTCCAGACCAAAGGGGAGCCCTTAGCAACAAGCCCAGGCCGGAGCGTGGAGCCTTCAGACCAGAGTGGCGCCCCCAGCTGACATCTCAAACCAGGACATTCAGCCTCTGGCACAGAGTGAGGAGCCAAGCCTCCAGAGCAGAGGGGGGACCAGCCTGTGGTGCTCACAGCTTCTAGCACAGAGCATGAAGCCAGGCACACAAGCCCACAACAGAGTTCACAACACACACTATCAAACCACTGGAAATCCCTGATCTTCTTGAAGAATACTCTTGAAACAAGAGATTGACAGTTCCAGTCTGAAGTTCAGCCTCAAAGCACAAACAGCTCCTTGATTATATATAAACAAATGGCCAAAGGTAGACATAAGAACTCACCCAACAAAAATCAGGACACCATGGCCCCACTAGAAACAACCAAAACAATGGAGATTTTAATTCAGTGGAAGCACAGGAAAATTATGTTAAAGATATGATTATGCAGATATTAGAGGAACAAAAAGAGGGACAAAAAGAAGAAATGAACAAGGCCCTCAAAGAAATTCAGAAGAATATAACTGCCACATAGAGGAACAATTAAAGATAGACAGAGAGGAAACAAACAAAAAAATAGGAGCCACAGTCAATCAGATGAAGGAAACGATACAAAGCATGAAAACAGAATTAGAATCTATAAAGAAGACACAAACGGAGAAGAACCTGGAACTGGAGAACTTAGGGAAAAGATCAGGAACCACAAAGGTAAG
>CM053764.1:130971777-130987496 GCA_028658305.1 Pachyuromys duprasi
CATTCAATGGAAAAAAGACAACATCTTCAAAAAATGGTGCTGGTCCAACTGGATATCTGCATGCAGAAAAATGAAATTAGATTCATATTTATCACCTTGCACAAAGCTAAAGTCCAAGTGGATCAAAGACCTCAACATAAAACAAGACACATTAAATCAGTTAGAAGAAAAAGCAGGGAAGACCCTAGACCTCATTGGCACAGGAGACTTCTTCCTAAATAGAACACCAACAGCAGAGGCTCTAAGATCAACAATCAATAAATGGGACCTCATGAAACTGAAAAGCTTCTGTAAAGCAAAAGGCTGTCATCAAAACAAAACGACAGCCTACAGACTGGGAAAGGATCATTACCAATCCTACTTCTGACAGAGGGCTAATATCCAGTATATATAAAGGACTCAAGAAGTTAAAAAGCAAGCAATCAAGTAATCCAATTAAAATATGGGGTATGGAGCTAAAAAGAGAACTCAGTGTAGAGGATTCTCGAATGGCAGAAAAACACTTAAAGAAATGTTCAATATCCTTAGCCATCAGGGAGATGCAAATCAAAACAACCCTGAGATTTCACCTTACACCCACCAGAATGGCTAAGATTAAAAACTCTAGTGACAGCACATGCTGGAGAGGTTGTGGAGAAAGAGGAACCCTCCTCCATTGCTGGTGGGAATGTAAACTTGTACAACCACTCTGGAAATCAATTTGGTGCTTTCTTAGACAATTAGGAATAGTGATTCCTCAAGACCCAGCTATACCACTCTGAGGCATATATCTAAAAGATGCTCAAGTACACAACAAGGACATTTGCTCAACCATGTTCATGGCTGCTTTATTTGTGATAACCAGAACCTGGAAACAACCCAGATGTCCCTCAGTTGAGGAATGGATACAGATTTTTATGGTACTTTTACACAATGGAATACTACTCAGCAATTCAAAAAGAGGAAATCATGAAATTTGCAGGCGAATGGTGGGACCTTGAAATGATCATCCTGAGTGGATATTCTGACAAGCATATGATAAAATGGGTTTAAATATTCAACAGATAGGCAAAGGGGAAAGAGTACATCAGTTAGAGAAATCTTTCAGACTACAGAGTTTAAGCCTAAATCTGTGAAATAAAGCCAGGGAAAGGACTGGGCAGAGTAGCTGAAGTAAAATTATCAAAAATAGCAAAATATAGACACAAGAAAATAAAAGATTTTACAAAGTAACTTGTCAACAAAAGTAAAATTTCATTGATAATAACAGAATGGTTAGAATTCATAACAGAAGTAAATAAAATCTTACATCGAAATGACAAATTTTCACAGAGAATTAATGACAAATCTACACTGTTTAAAAATAATACTCCTAAATTAAAAAAAAATACATTTACACAACGGAATACTATTTAGCTGTTAAAAACAAGGACATTATGAAATTTGAGGGCAAGTGGATGTGGCTGGAAAAGACTGGGTGAAGTAATTCAAACCCAAAAGGACACATATATATTCATTTATAAGCAGATATTAGCTATATAGTACAGAACAACCATACTACAATTCACAGACCTAAGGAATCTGAGTAACAAGGAAAGTACAAGGGAGGATGCTTGAATTTCTCTCAGAAGAGGAAATAGAGCAGGTAGCAGACACCTGAAGAGGTAGAACATGATAGGGAGTGTGGAGCGGGGAGCAGATGTGGAGAGAGCAGGGGCAGGTGGACCGAGGGCTTGCAGGGAAAAGAGAGGCTCTGATAGGGAGCATTTCTGAGACAAGTTGGAGGCCTACAACAGGGTAGGCTCCAGAGAGGATACGGAGGTGACTCTAGTTGAGACCCCTAGTAGCAGGGGTCATGGAGATTGAAGAGGTCACCCTCTAATAAGACACGGCTACTAGTGGAGGGAGATGGAACACCAATCCACCCAAAAATACCTCCACCCAAAATTTATGCTGCCTACAAGATGTGCAGGGATACAGATAGAGAAGATATGGAGGGAATGTTCGACCCTTCACGGGCCTAACCTGAGACCCATCCCATGGGAGGAAGCCAACCCCTGACACTAAGAACGACACTCTGCTATGCCTGCAGGAAGGAGCCTAGCATAGCTGTCTTCTCAGAGACTCCACGTAGTGAAGGTTCAACACAGATACTGAGACTAATAGCCAAAGATTGGGTGGAGCACAGGGAGGCTTGTGGAAGAGTTAGGGGAAGGACCCAGAGTGGACAGAAGCTTCATATGAAGACCAACAGAGCCAACTAACCTGAGCTCAGTGAGGCCCGCGGAGACTGAAGCACCAACCAACACCAAGAACCATGCATGGACTGGATCTAAGCTTCCTACACATATATACCCGATGGGCAAGTTGATCTTCCTGTGGGTTCCCTAGTAAGGGAGCGAGGGCTGTTTCTGACCTGGACTTTGTTGTATGCTTTTCGATCTCTTCTCCTTGGTGAGGCTGCCTTGTCAGGGCACCATGGGAGAGGATGTGTTCAGTCCTGAGGTGACTTGAAGTGCTGGAGTAGGTTAGTGGGGGAGCCCTTTCCTGAGCGGTATGGGAGTGGAGAGGGAAGGGTGGGACCAGGAGGAGAGTAGGATGGGGACTACGATTGGGATGCAAAATGAACTACTAAGTAAATAAAATTAAAAGTTAAAAAAATAATACTCTTAAAGAAAAAACTAAGCAAGAGATTAAAAGCGTAGAAATTAAAATTAAAATAGATATACTAGATAATAAAAACTAGCAACACTAAAATGTGTAAATTTTATTTTACCTGTTTTAATAGAAAATATGTGTGTATATATGTAGCAAGTATGAATGCATATATATATGTATATAGCATATTTGGAGATGTTTGATACGTTAATATCAAATAAGGAGTTTCAAAAATAGCTGAAAAAGCAATACTTCAGGAAGAAAAGAAAAATGGAGGATATGAAAGAGGAAGGGAAACATAGATTAAGAATGTAAAATATGAGGGGCATGGGAGAAGAGGGAGGGGGGCTGGAGTGGGAGGGGAGGAGAGAGGGGGCTACAGCTGGGAGACAAAGTGAATAAATTGTAATAAATTAAAAAGTAAATTAATTAAAATTTTTAAATGAGTACAATAGATAAGATAAAATTGACCTAATAGACATATATAAAATATTATAAACAGAAGGCAGAGGACAAACATTTTCAGCATACATGAAACATTTAGCAAACAAAGTTCTGTTTGACAATTCATAAGGCACATCTCAATAAGTTTCCAAACACTGAAATCATGCATATTAACATACCCTTTGGGAAAAATATGCAACTAAAACTAAAAGCCAAAGAAGCAAACCATGACAGAACAGATTTTAAGTCAGTCAAGAATCAATAACTTACAAAGGAGAAAATATTTTAACCAAGTGTAGTATATAGAGCATAATAAAAATCTAATATATCAAAACTCAGGTATTAAGACTACAACAGGAAATCACATAGTCACATATTGTGGTTTACATACATACATTAATCAAGTAAAAATGATAGAAAAGAACAGAAATCAAATCCAGATAAAGTACAAGAAACAAAAAAGCACAAGTAGACATTAATGAAGCGAAAAATAAACAGACATTCAAGAGGGCAATGTTGGTTTGAGAAAGTGCAAACAATGGAAAGTGTGATTTCAGAGCAATTAAGAAACTAAGAATAGCCAATATTTTTATTAGTCGGTTTAAAAAAATTAAGATATAAAAAAACACCAATCTTAAAAATATTTTTAAGATTATAAAACTTCCCAATCTCAGAAAGAAAAGCCTGAGGTAATTCCAATCTTAGATGTAAATACAAAGATTAATTCCAGACACAAATTAAAAGATCCACACATATCCATATGAACTTGGTGTATTTTGTGAATACTCCAGTCCCACCATGCCCTGCACAACAGGAAATTGACCTACCAGGAAGACATCAGTGAGATAGTGCCCCTTCACTTAAGCTTTTGTCTGTGTTTAGGCAGTGCAGAGAACAAGTAAGAGACTGGAGAAAATAAAGACATTCAATCCATAAGTTAATTCCTTCAATTTCTATAAGACATCCTCTTCACTCAGATGTCACAGAAGGAACGGTTTGATAACCACTCCTTACCCTGCAGCAGGCAGTCATGGGGCTCTGTTGTTCCATTTCCTGCCATTTTCTCTTTTCTACCCATACCTCTTTAAGCACCACTACTATTAAGCTCTATTAAAAAATTAACAATTAGATTAGGTCATTTGTTTTTGCCAAGATCCTGTGACAAAGTATGGTTTATGTAAGGGCTGCCCACCACTCTAATCAGTGAATAGATTCACAAACTGAATAAAAATAAAACCACACAGAAGTGCCTTATGTGTAGAATGCATAGCTTACAATATTCAACATTGATTCTAATGTATATGTTTTCAGTAAACTAAAAATGAAAGATTCATAATCAAATCTAGGATGTCTACAAAAACACGTACCAAAAACAACATTCAAAGTGGTGAATCCTGAATGGTTTCTTTCTATGGGAAATCATTCTTGAATGTTCATTTCTGGCAATGAGACAAAGATGCTCAGTATCTTCCCAGCAGCCCTGGCTACTTTAGCACAGTAAGGAATAAGTGGAAAGATAGTCCAGATGAAGAGTTGAAACTGTTGTCATGTATAGATGATACAACTGTTTATAGTGCAACCCACAAAAGTCAAAATAAATTATTAGAACTGATTAAGGCTGATAAATTATTATAATTAGTAGGTGACAAGTGATTAGAATTAATAAGTCATAATAAATTATTAAGGTAATTAATAAGTACTTATACATTATTAGAAAATTTAGTTTAAGAAGTTTGAAGGACATAATCACCTGCATTTTTTAAATATCAAAAAGTTTAGTAAAGGCATCAAAATAGTCACAAAAATCCCTTTATTAGTCAATAAATCAAAGGAAAAAGTAAGATTTTTATTTAGAATATAAAAAAGTTAAAGAACCATGTGGATCTTGGGGAGATTGCTCAATGGGTAGAGTATTACCTGTGCAAGCATGCATAAAACTTGAGTTTGAGTTCCCAGCACTCATAGCAACACCAGGCAAGGCAGTGATCCTAATGCTGGTTGAGGAGTGGCAGGGGCAGAGGCTGGCAGATTACGGAACTCACTTGTCAGCCAGGCTTGTCAAAACAAGAAGATCCAGAGAGAGAGTATGTCACAGAAAAAATACAGTAGAAAGCAATAAAGGAAGAATCCAGATGTTGACCTCTGTCTACTACAAGCCTATGCACAGGTGTACATATCAGCACACATATGTATACATACACACACACATCACATAACATGAAAGAAAGGAATCGAAGAAAGACTAAAATTCACTGTTTTCAAATGATCCTGACAAGAAAAAAGTAATAGAATAGGTGAATCCAGACTATGCAGACAGGGGATTATACAGAAATTGGATTTATAATAAGATGAAACTTGAAAATGTTGCAAAAGTTACTTCTCAATTACTTCAGTAATTTTCCAGTTAAAAAGTAATGTTTAAGATGTTTTCCTTGTTAGTCCTTTCACCAAATCAGTTTTAAGGAAAATCTAAATCTAAATTTTTGCACACTGTACATTAGAGGGAGAGGTGTGAGATCACAGCTGTAACTGTAGAGAAGAAAAGGCTTTCTTTAACATTAAAAAGGAGAACACAAAAACTGATACATTTTAACATTTTTTAATTAATTTATTTATTTGTTCACTTCACATCCTGGTCGTAGTCCCCTCCTTCCTCTCCTCCCGGTCCATAGCCCACCCCCTTCCCTATTCCTCAGAAAAGGGGAGTCCCCTACCCACTCTCCCCAGCTCATCAAGTTGTATGAAGACTGAGTTGTCCTCTTCCCCTGTGGCCTGGTAAGGCAGTCCTGTCAGGAGGGAAGTGATCAAAAAGCAGGCAACGGAGTGTATGTTAGAGACAGCCTCCTCTCCCCTGACTAAGGAACCCACATGAAGCCTGAGGCGACCATCAGCTACATATATGTTGAGGATCTAGATCCATTCCATGCATGGTCTTGGTTGGTGCTTCAGATTCCACAGGCCCCTCTGGGACCTGGTTAGTTGGCTCTGTTGGTCTTCTTGTGGAGTTATTGTCTCCTCTATATCCTTTTATCCTTCTCTCCACTTTTCCACTTGACTCACTGTGCTTCACCCAGTGTTTGGCTGTGAGTCTCAGCATCTGTTTCGAACCATTGCTGGATGGAGCCTCTCAGAGAACAACTCTGACAAGCTCCTGTTGGTATAATGTTCTTTTGAAATGTTCATTCAAATGCTGATTTCTCTCCTCCACTCTCTGGTTTCAATCCAGTTATTGCATTGTGGTACTTATTCTAAGCATCACCTGTCTCAACTTTGTGTAAACATATCAAAATAAAGCAACTAGCCACAATGTTGAGCAATAGAAAGGAAGTAGGAAGAGAGGGAGGAGCCAGAGGACAGGAAGGTGAGAGGCAAAGGAGGAGAAGAGAAGGGCAGACAAGAGCTGTGAGAACAGAGGCAGGAACAGAGATCTTGGAACGACTTGGAGAGATGGACTGGACCTAATATATCACTAAAAACAAGTATAATGTGGGAATCTAAATGTTAGTATACTATGTGGGCTTGGAGGTTTAGGATGGAGTAACTATCGCCCAGCATTGTTCTAGGTTAACTAAATAAATCCTAGTCTCTGTGTGGTGATTTGGGCATACAGCTGTTTAGGATCAACAGCAGCATTAATAAAAAATAAACCAATAGTAAATATTAATTGTCACCTACAATAGGGTCCTGTTTGCATTCATAACAGAGTATCTTTAATAGTGTTAGGGGTTGGCTCTCATCCATGGGGCAGGTCTCGGATTGGGCCAGGCATTGGTTGGACATTTCTTCAATCTCTGTTCTATCTGTTCTGTCTTTGTCCCTGTAGGTCCTGTAGACAGGGTAAGTTTTGAAACAAAGTTTTTTGTGGGTGGGTTGGTGTTCTCCTCCCTCCACTAGGAGTCTTATCTAGTGATAGGGTGTCCCATGGCCCTTGCCACTAGGAGTCTCAGCTAGAGTCCCCCTCATATCCTGCCAGAAGCCTATTCTGACTTAGGTCTCCAGCTTGTCACAGAGATGCCCTCACCCACAGTTTCTCTTTTCTCTGCAGGCCTTCCGTCCTCCCATCGTTACTCTTCCCAGGTCTGATCTCCACTCCTATTTCTCTCTGCACTTCCTTTCCTAGCTTGTTCCCTCTCTTCAAACACTGCCTTTCTCTATTCTATTTCCTCTTCTGAGTGAGATTTAAGCATCCTTCTTTGGTCCTCCTTCTTACCTGTGTTCTTGGTGTCTGTTTGATAAATATAAACATACTTGGGATAGGATGTTTATCCCATACTATTTGGCTAAAACCACTTATAAGTGAGTACATACCATGAGTTTCTTTCTGGGTCTGTGTTACCTTACTCAGGATGACCTTTTCTAGTCCCGTCCATTTACAAGATTTTCTTGTTTTTAATAGCTGAGGAGTATTCCATTCTGTAAATTTACCACAGTTTCTTTATCTATTCTTCAAATGAAGGACATCTAGGTTGTTTCCAGATCACAGCTATTAAAAATAAAGCTGCTATGAATATAGTTGAGCAAATGTTCTTGTTGTATGGTAGAGCATCTTATGGGTGTATGCCCAGCAGTGATATAGCTGCCTCTTGAGGTAGAGCTATTCCCAGTTTTGGAAGAAAGAGGCAGATTGATTTCCAAAATGGTTCTGCATAGTACTCTGATAAAAATAGACTGGTTGATTAATGTAATCATATCAAAGACCCAGAAATAAACCCACATACCTATGGATACCTGATTTTTGACAAAGGAGCCAAAATAATACAATAGAAAAAATAATGAATCTTCAACAAATGGTACTAGTCTAACTGGATGTCTAAACATAGAAAATGCAAATAAATCCATACTTATCACCCTTCACAAAACTCAAGACCAAGTGGATCAAAGGCCTCAACATAAAAACACTAAATCGACTAGAAGGGAAAGTGGGAACCAGCTTTGAACTCATTGGCACAAGAGACAGCTTCCTGATTGGAAAACCAACAGCTCAGGCTCTAAGTTAAACAATTAATAAACAGGGCCTCATGAAATTGAAAAACTTCTGTAAGGCAAAGGACATTGTCAATAAAACAAAATGGCATTTTATGACTTTATCTATTCATTAATTCTTTCCCCAAAAATATGACAGAATTAGAACTAGAAAAAACAATTACCTTGATATTCTCATTTATTGTTCATATCCATAACCTACATTTGGTCCTTCTTCACCCCTTACATTTAGACACTCTTGTCCTCATGTCGTATTCTACCCATGTGTACATATTTTGCACGTATGCATGCATTATTGGCTAGATTCCACATATAGGACAAACCATGCAATTTACTTCTTTCTTGGATTGTGTGTAACATTACTTAATATTATACATTTTAAGTCCATCCATCTTACTGAATACACACACACACACACACACATATATATATATATACCAAATTTTTATTATCTATTTATCTGCTGATTGGACAACTAGGTAGGTTAATTTCAGTTCTTTGCTATAGTGAATGAAGCAGCAATAAAGGTGTACAAATATCTTTATGGTAAGGCATGGAGTTCTCTGGGTACATGCATAGAAGAGAAATAGCTAGGGTTCATAATAGCTCTGTTTTTAATTGTTTTGAGAAATCCCCCAAATCATTTCCATAACGGATGTTTTCACCCTCAACAGTGAATGGGGTTCCTTTCTCTCCATGTCCTTTCCAGCATTTGCTGTCAGATTAGTTGCCAATGGTAGTATCATTCCCAACTTCTTCTGACTGTATTTGCATTTTGACTTTCATCTTTTTTTCCCCTTAGGATAGAAAGGAATTTCATAAATTGGCTCTATTCTTCAGCAATCTTTTCCATCTAATGCTCCCTGAATCAAGGTGAGCAAGAATAATAATAAAATGAAAGATAAAAATTTAGATGCTATATGTTTCTAATGTAATGTTTACCTCCAAACAAATCTCTTTCCTTTTCAAAAAACAGAATAACTCAAAGTTTGATAAAAATGAAAATATGTTAGAAATTAGGACACACCTCCTTCCCACATCACCTGTTTGTTTCATTGTGTTTCTACTCTGCTTTCCAGTCATTGTGCCTAACAACCAGAATGTCAGATCAAGTCTGTGCCCAAGTTTCAAATAGCACCATTGCACAAAGAAAACTAAGAGAAATAAACAGGTCTCACGAATAGCACGCCCACATTATTCTGTCTCTTGCAGCTCTTTTCAATAGAATTCTTCATTAGCTTGTGCCAAGACAGCATCTTTTTGTTCTTTTCTGCTTTTTATAGATATTCTTTCAAATCTCTGAATTCCTGTTTTTGTCTTATTTGAAAAAGAAAATAATTAAAGAAATCATCATGTGGAAAAATTAACACGTTCACAAAAGTAACTTGTTACCATCAGACAAGGAAGAGAGAGAGATTATCCTTGAAAACGTTCACTCACAGTCATGGAGTGAGGTAGATTTCTAGTTCCTTCATCACTATTTGACTATTAAAAGTTTATGATAGAAACTTTTTATATGTACGGGAAACATTAAGGTGAGAATACATAACCTTATTTTTGTTCCATTTAACCACAGTAAGTTAGAAATAAGGAGCCCCTTTCCCCAGAATCTAAAAACAATTAAGAATATAAATTACTGATGGAGTATGCTAGCTATTATGACAGATAAGGATGGTCATAAGAAAGCCAGCACACCCTGCCATTTACAGCACAGCATTAGCCTGTGCAATGCAAGCATCATGATAAGTAGAGCCAATACAGTGTGCTAAGGAAGAGCAGAGTGAGATAAAGCCCAATTCCCTTCATCCAGTTGTGTCTCATCAAGAAAATCTTTAAACATATGTAATGTTTTCTGTTTTTAATCTGTAAAATGGATTCACTAAGAAGCACTAATGGAACAGTAATGTTCCAGTGAGCATTTGTCTTTGATTTATACTTGTGTTAACTACCTACTGAAAAAATAATCCTTCAGTGTAAGATAATGATTTGAGTATATCAAGCAAAAACAGGGACAAAGTAGTCTAGTAGCTTTATTGTATTAAGCTACATAAGTAGTTTCTACCTGTGCCAGAGTTCACATAGACAATAGAATTCTCATAATTTCCCTGCCACCAAAATTTTTAATCATTTCATCAACATCCACATTCCAATTGTCCTTCTTGCTTTAACATGAAATTACGACCACACATCTCCACAGGGTCAGTCTCTCTACTTTTCTCTGAACTGAATTCCCTCTTACTTTTTTGAAAGTTTATTCAATGTCAGTCATGCATCTCCTTCCTTCACGATTGGTCACCTCTCTCCCACATGTCATTTCTATTGCAAAGCAAGCATATCCCTGTATTCTTCATATTAAATCCAGACAAATAAAACAATACAGCTGTCCCCTTCTAACATCTTTCATTCCTCATCTGAAAAATGCCTAATTGAACTAGATGAGATTAACACAGTGACTTACTGTTGACCAATGTGCAAAAAATAAGAGATTGCAGAATGCTTAGCCCTAAATGGAGTATATACTGGACCCTAATTCCTAAGGCACATGTGTCATTGCAGAAGAGGGGGCAGGAAGAGGGCAAAAACCTGAAATTTTGGAGGACTGAAAGGGAGCTTTATCATCTGAACAAAGCAGTGCAACTGGCATATGAACTCACAGAAATTTCAGTAGTACACACAAATGCATGCACACCCAAGCCAAAGCAGATCTCAGCATGCAGAAAGGAGTTGAACACACAGTCCAACCACAAGCCAGGGAGCCCCCAAAAGTCATTGGCATTTTTTAGCTACTGACATTTTTTTCTTTATGAGCAAGTTCCCTAGTAGGATAATTAATAAAATAATAAATGTTAAAAAAAAGAATGTTTCAGCTTTTCTTCTACAGTTTTCAAGGACACTTAACCCTTCTCCAAGGTTCTAATTATAACTAATTAATAAGTAATGCACTCCAAGTTCCTATTAAGCCAGAACATTGTCCAAAACTCCTGTCTCACATCCCAAAACACATGTAAAAAATCTCACATATTTATATCAAATATTTCTTAGTTCTAAGAATTTTTAAATGAAACATTATTATAACCTCCCATGGAAACTTTGTCTTACAGATATTTCCATCAAATTATTGATGTCACCATTACAACCTGAAAAAGATGTCTTTGATTTCTACTCTTTAATTGGTTTTGATTTCCATGCATCAGCTAGTTCCATTGATTTTTTTTAAAGCCACTAAAGCTATTGAGGTGACCAAACAATATTTGCCACTTAAATTATGAAACTGTTATATGCTCACAAACTGGAAAACCTTGACCAAACCAAGATCTCAAATCACGTTGTTAGTTCATAACTGCTGAGTTTTTAAAAAGAGGAAACAAGTGACTCAAAAAAGTGATGGTAAGATAGCAGACCAAGAAAAAAAATCTAGGTAACTATATAAATAAAAATAAAAACCATGAGAAACACTGTAGCTTGCCTTAGCTACTTTATGAGTTCTTTTTCCCATCCTTTATTCCTCCTCACCCCCTGGTTTTGTTCCCTGTAACCATATAGGAGAGAAAGAAGGATAGAGGGGCAAGAGAGATATGTAGATCCTTGAATCTAATTTCTTTATTTTTATTTTTCCTTTGAGCACAACTACTAACAAAACACAGCAACCTTTTTGAATGACCAACAACTACCCACATCACCTATTGGGGTTGCAGCACTTACATACACACTGAAAAGTTTCCAAATTCCAAATGTAACAATATCACAGAAACTATACATATCTGGCAAAGCCATGTACTTGTATGAGGCAAATCATAGTCAGCAGTTTTGAAGCAGCTCCATGTCCCCATACCAGGGATTAAAACAAAAACATTCTTAAAGTATTTCTGTGTTTTTTAAAAGAAACCAAAATTCCAGAATTCTCACTTCATTTACTTCTTTCTGTTTTAAACTATTAATTATGCTGGGTGTGGTGGTAAATTATAAAGAGACATTTTCAATGAACTAAGCAATTTTGGAGTCAGTGGCCACGGGTTCCAGGAGACCTCTCCCGCTCAATTCTAATCTTTACAAGTTTTGATGGTATTAGAAGATTTTCATTTCTTGTGGAAATATAAACATACCCACATCCCCAACAGAAAACTTTCAATGGTTTTATGATGTTAACACATCCTTATAATATATAGGTTGGTTTAACTCCAAACTTTTTCTATATCCTGGGGACTCTCTCTCACTGAGTATTGAGGATTTTTGGTCTGCATTTCACTCTGTCGCTGAAAAGGCTCATGACTTTTGCTGAGGAGCATCAAGCTAGGTTCCCCATGACATTTCCTGATGGTAAGAAATTACCTTGAATATCTCTTTTGAACGTTCATTGGTTCAGTGGCAACCCTTGCCATATGACTGGCACACACTTGGAAGCCTACGCCTTCTTTCTGATTTATATTTTAAAAACCATTGACCTCAGAGATGCCTTGTTCACAGTTTTGTTGCAAATGATCATATTTCTCATGCTTAAAGAGATCTGAGACCTTTAACAACTTGGTCACAGTCTCTTTGAAAATGACTGCATTTCCTACAATTGAAACATAGTGCATTTTGATATCAAAGATCTCTAACTATACATTGACCTATTTATATTAGCACAATACACATTAGAACCAACATTGGTCATATCCTTTATCCGCTTGTCCATGGGCCTACACATACTTTTAATGGTCTGATAACATTTTTTACACTTGCTATTCACATTTTCATATGCCCAGGTTTCTATCAACATCTGTCTTGCTCTAGGGTCTGGTACAGCTTTGTCAACAGGTGAGGATAATTGTTATAAAAAATATCAGTGAAGGCTTCTTAAGAGCCTTGTTTAATCTTTGTAAACAAGGTGGATTCCCCCCTACCTGGAATCTTTAATTTTGTCCCAAGGTCTTAAAGCCCCTAAGTTGTTCTAATAGAAACTACCAAATCAAAACAAAACAAAACAAAACAAAAAAACAATCGATGGTTATGTTTCAAGCACAACTACAACAGACAAACACCAAACATGCAAGAACTGAGCCTATAAGTGGCCTCAGAAGAGGAAACAAATACTGGATCATAAACTTAGTCCAAATAAATGTTAGATCTAAATGCAGAAAGGGATGCATAACAAGATTCACATCAGACTTCTCTTTGAATCCACCAAAAGTAAGAAAACAGAACATCTACAAAATTCTTAGAGAAGCAGCCTGAGCCATGCACCCCTGAGCACACATGGCTATGTTTGTGTCACAGAACCTCAAGAATTTAAGAAAAGTGATGACTTAGTTATAGCCCACAGATTCCAGCTGATATAATCACATTATACTGTATTTCAGAAAATGAAAGAATTTCAAAGGAAGATTCACCATGTAAAAACCAACGTTGAACAAGTAAAGCAATAAAACATAACAATAATTCTACTAGTTTAAGGAAATGAACATTAATTCTAGAAGGTGTTAGTAGAAACATGTGTTTTAGTCAGTTTTTAACTGTATCTAACCCCAGACATCTCAAGTACCTTTCAAAAAAGCAAGGTAGTTTTGGTTTATTTTGTTGGGGGGGGGAGTTGGTTGTTTATTTTCTGACTAACTACTCTATATTGGGTTTTCATTGAAACATCTCCAAGATGTTTTGTGGTAAAATAGGTGGCAAAGGTTCCATGAGGTGCTGAAAAAAAATAGGTGGAAAAGCAAGAATAGAACCGTGTTTATATAAATACATGTAATAAAATATGAATGACACTGCTCTCCACCAAATAACAGTTTGCAAGCTAGAGTAACTATTGACAATGAGCTAAGTACAGATAATTGTGAGTATTCAAAAAGCTTTGACATTTCCACAAACTTTTTACTACATTTTAAATTTTACTGGTTTGCGTATGATTGAAAATTTCATGTTAAAGCTGGTCATTTCCTACAAAAAGTATGAGAAGTAATGATATATAATAAATGAAAATTAAAAGAAACATACTTACAAATAGAAAATATTTCAGGAAATATTTACACGAATCTGGCAAATAACATTGGTGTGCTTCCTCCATTCTCTAGCTCATGCCCTGCCTTCCGAAAAGGAAGGAACAATTTGTTAACAATAGTTCTGAATATCAAGGCTGAAATGCTCAGTGTGAATTGGAGTAACCTGCAGAAAAAAATACACATAAAGTTGCTTTTTAAAGATTAGATTAATTAACAGGAGCAGACTCTATTTGAGAGAGGAAGGAGTGGATACTCCACAGTACCTGAGGAGGGGAGAAAATTGAGCCAAGATTGTGGCAACCCTCTCTCATTGGGCAGTGGAGACATGAAAAAGGTGACATATGTCTTCTTGGCTCCCTGCAGCTTGGAAGCAACAGGACCTGTGGTGGAGACAGTTGCATGAATGCCTGTGTGGGCTGTAACTATGATCCATGGTCTGGTTTGTTACAGGGATATTCCCACAGTGGAACTGAGAATATATCCTCATAGTAACTTTAACCGTGCCAGCACATGGTGATGGCCCAGGCCTTGGAATACTACATTGTGAACAATAGAAAAAGAACAGCATGGCTGTTGTGTTCATAAGTTCAGTAAACTGTACACTTGTTTCTAAGTAATAGCACAGCGGTATCTCACTGTTTCACTGAAATCAGTGAGGTACACATGTAACTTGGCACATAGGTGTTAGAGACTGTTTGACTTAGACCACTGTTCCTGTGTAGTCAGGGCTGTGGAAAGTGAGCCACAGCCTTTGAGCCATAGGAATTATCATTATCATTATCTGCATTTTTTTTACTTTGATAATTTCTTTTATTTTTATTTATTTTTTATTTTTTGTAGCCCCCTCGCTCTTTCCTTCCCACTCTCCCCATCCTTCCCTCATCTCCTCCCCACCCACTCCAAGTCCACCTACAGGGGAGGATTTCCTCCCCTTCCATCTGACCCCAGTTCATCTTGTCTCCTCAGGGCTGGCTACAATGTCTTCCCCTGGGATCTAGCCAGGCTGTAAGTCCCTGGCATGTATAGGGGAGAGTCAAAGGGCCAGCCAAGGAGTTCATGTCTGAAACGGTCCCTGTTCCCCTTACTAGGATCTTCAGTTGGATACCAAACTATTATGGGCCGCTTCTGAGTGGGGGTTCTAGGACACATCCATACATGGTCCTTAGTTGGAGAAACTGTCCCATAGAAGACCCCTGTGCCCTGCTCAGTTTGGTCTTTGTGGAGCTCTTGTTCTCCACAAGTCTTATTAACTTCCCCTATTTTTATTATTTCCCGCCCTCTGACAAAGGCTGAGTTATGAGTCTTAATATCTGCTTTGATACATTGCTATATTGATTCTTTCAGAGGCCATCTTCGGGATGCTCCTGTCCTGTTGCTTGTTTTCTCCTCCATTCAATCTCCATCCCATTGGTTCATCTAAACAAGCATTGATCATACCAACCTGGGGTCCTCCTTCTTGTATATCTTCCCTAGGTGTATAGATTTCAGCATGAACTTTCTATCCTATAGGACTATATAAGTGAGTATATACCATAAGTGAGTATATACCATATGTTTCTTTCTGCTTTTGGGATACCTCACTTAGGATGATCATTTCCAGGTCCCAACATTTGCCTGTGAATTTCATTACTTCCTCCTTTTTAATTGCTGAGTAGTATTCCATTGTGTAAAAGTACC
>CM053764.1:130987996-131024760 GCA_028658305.1 Pachyuromys duprasi
GTTGCATCCTGTTTTTGCAACCATTCTGTTAGTCTGTGTCTTTTTATTGGAAAGTTGAGTCCATTGATGTTGATAGATAATAGTGACCAATGACTGTTAGTTTCTTTTATTGTGAAGTTGGTGGTCTTAATGTGATTCATTGCTTTTTTGGTGTTGTTGTCGTTGGGAAATTATCTTTATCCTATATTTTCTTTGGTGTAGTTGTTTCTGTTGGACTGAAGTTTTCCTTCTAGTACCTTCTGTAGGACTGAATTGCTGTGCAGGTATTGCATGAATTTTGTTTTGTCACGGAAATTTTTTTTCTCCATCTATGCTGATTGAAAGCTTTGCTGGGTATAGTAGTCTTGGTTGGCATCTGTGTTCCCTTAAAGACTGCATGACTTCTGCCCAGGCCCTTCTATCTTTCATAGTTTTTGATGAGAAGTCTGGTATGATTGTGATCGGTCTACCTTCATATGTTACTTGACCCTTTTCCCTTGCTCCCTTTAATATTTTGTCTTTGTTTTGTAGGTTTAGTGTTTTGACTATGATGTGACGAGAGGTATTTCTTTTCTGGTCTAGTCTATTTGGTGTTCTATAGGCTTCTTGTATGTTTATAGACATTTCTTTCTCTAAATTAGAGAAATTTTCTTCTATGATTTTCTTAAAAATATTTTCTGTTCCTTGGAGCCTGGAGTCTTCTTTTTCATCTATTCCAATTATTCTTAGGTTTCGTCTTTTCATGGCATCCTTGATTTCTTGGACGTTTTGTGTTTGGGACTTTTCCAATTTTATTTTTCCTTGATTGAGGAATTCATTTCATCCAACGTATCTTCAGCTCCCAAGATTCTCTCTTCCATCTCTTGTATTCTATTGTTGATGCTTACCTTGGTGGTTCCTGATCTTTTTCTCTAAGTTCTACAGTTCCAGGTTCTTCTCTGTTTGTGTCTTCTTTATAGATTCTAATTCTGCTTTCAAGCTTTGTAACGTTTCCTTCATCTGATTGCCTGTGTCTATTTTGGTTGTTTCCTCTCTGTCTATTGTTTCCTCTCTGTCTATTGTTTAATTGTTCCTGTATGTGGGCAGTTAAATCCTTCCTAATTTCTTTGAGGGCCTTGTTCATTTCCTCTTTTTGTTCCTCTTTATGTTCCTCTAATATCTGCACAGTCATAGTTTTAATATAGTTTTCCTGTTTCTCTGCTGAATTAAAATCTCTATTGCTTTTGGGTGTTTCTGGTGGGGCCATGGTGTCCTGATTATTGTTGGGTGAGTTCTTTCGCCGATTTCTGGGCATTTGTTTATATATAATCAAGGAGCTGTTTGTGCTTTAAGGCTGAACTTCAGACTGGAACTGTCAATCTCTTGTGTCAGGAGTATTCTTCAGGAAGATCAGGGAATTCTAGTGGTTTGATAGTGTGTTGTTGCCTCAGTTGAACTCTGTTGTGGGATCTGTGTGCCCGGCTTCGTGCTCTGTGCTAGAAGCTGTGAGCACCATAGGCTGTTCTCCCCTCTTGTCTGGAGGTTTCGCTCCTCACTCTGTCCCAAAGGCTGAGTGTCCCTGTTTGATATGTCTGCTGGGGGCGCTGCTGTGGTCAGGAGGCTCTGCGCTCCGACCTGGGCTTGCTGCTAAGGTCTCTCTTCTAGACTGGAGTCTTGGCGCCTCCTTCTGGGTCAGGGGCTGTGCACCGTGGTCTGAGATGGTATTTGGGGGCACCTAAGTCTGGATCTGATACTATGAGTCCCAATCTGGGGTGGTGGCTGGGTGCACCTAAGGGTGTGGGTCTGACTGGTGTACCATGTGGTATCTGGGTGAAACTCAGTCTGTCCCAGGTACTGTGTGACCCAGACCAAAATGGTGGCTTAGGCGCCCAGTGTGGCTGTGTGCAGCCTGTCACCCGCCGGAGTTTTTCCTGGGAATAGCTGGGTTTCCCTTGGACTTTTCCACTTGATTTCCCCACTGTAGGAATTCTGCTCACCTGGCAGTCACAAATGCTGATGTTTTAGGTCCCAGATTTCAGTCTCTAGGTTGCTGTGCCTGCACTACTATCCCGCACCTCAGATACAGTGTCCTCCTTGTTCAGCCATCTTGGATCCCCTATCTGCACTTTCTAAATGTGCAAACTCTCAACTAGCCACAACTTGCATGTGATTTGACACTAATTCCTAGCAGGACAAGTGCAATCTAAGAAGTAACAAGAGTACCAGCAGTTTCTGGGGAAAATTAGTACAGTGGAAAATTAATTTGGGGGGGTTGTAAAATGAGTTTTTGAATGTTATATTCTTCTGTCATTATTAAACATCTAATACATAATAAAGGCCTAGAACACTAATTACTAATCTCTGCTTTCCCTCCCTTTGTGGTGGTACATTAACCTAGAACGAGAAGGGAAATATTTTCTAAAACTCATATATTTTGCCATCACAATGCAAATGGAATTTGAAGGTAACCAGAAAAGGCTTTGTAAATACCAGCTTCCAAAAACTCACTTAGGAGAACCTACCCTACCTCACCTCTTGTCAGGGAGCAATTCTAAGAGCACATGTCAGTGTCTCACGTCTCAGAGTTGTGTGTCCACATGGGCATCCTTCACTCATGCTTCTCAAATGTGAAAAATGGTCAGAAAAACACGGGCTTTAGAACTGTACAAAAGAGCCACATTCTTGGTTTCCTTCCTTACTAACCTTGTAACACAGTAAAAAAAAATGACAAAAACAAAGAAACAAAAAAATCTTTTGGAGCTTCCCCTGCTTTACTGTGTCTGTATAAAATTAGGAGAGAAGACAGTGTGATAAAGTAGTGGAAACAGTATCAGTCAATAGTCCACAGGCAGTTTTCTTTTCTTTTCTTTTGAGAAGCCTTTTGGCATATATTTTTGATCTGGTAAGTTCTTTTAAAAGGCTATGAATGGTGGAGAGGAAGATAATTTAATTGATTTATATGACAGTTTTCTTGTACTTGGTAATGACCCATTGCATTAGGTAACTCACAGTGCATGTGTGTTCCAGTAAGACAGTGTAGTATATTTCAGAGTAAGTTCTAGAGATGAAAGGGCAGGAAGCTACCCATGCCCTCAAGGGAAGGATTTCAGATTTTTCCTTTCTCATTGTGTATTGATTGTAAATAGCTTCTTGGTTAGAGGTGGGACTTGTCTCCACTTCTCCTTTTGAGCACTAAGATTTTGTCTGGTTTGAACCAGTGTATGTAGGTCTTGTTTGTCCTGTCACTGGGTGTATCAACCACACTCCAGGGCAGAGCTCTTGACCAGGAGTACTCGGTCAAGGTCAAACAAACTCTGTGGGCTTTTTTAATTTTACCTTTTTTGTTTGTTTGTTTACATTTTTGTTTTTGTTTTGTTTTGCAGAGTTTTTGCTGGTAGAGCAGGGACTTTTTGTTTGTTTTGATTTATTTTGGGGTTTTTTGTCATACTGTTTTTGTTTTTAGTTTGGAAAGATAAAAAGAGAGAGAGAGCATATAAAGTTGGGAGGGGAGGGAGGTGGGGAAGGGCTGGAAGAAGTAGAAAAACGGAAACACATGCAAACATAGTATATGCAATTTCTTAATAAGAAAAAAATAAAAAGAAAAGAATTTCTGAATAAAAACCCCGCTCTGATCTAAATTTCTCAAGAACACCCAGCTCCTGCCTGTGCAGCAACAATGCCACCTAAACTCTGCTCATTTTAATGCAGTGTTGCTGAACTGAACTGAATTGCTGCCAAAGTCTCACTTCTGCCAGTTCATTTCCAAATTTCTCCTTCAAGATCACAGTCCTTAAGAATCTGTACTCTAGGCAAACATTCCTGGAATCAGTCCAGGGATGCTGTTCTCATTTATTTTATGTAAGGTTAGGTCACCTTTACAGAATGTGCCATCCATGTCTCTCCAAATTCTTTGCTAAATCCTTTTATACTCTAAGGTGTTGATCTTTATATAGACTAGATATTAAAACATGAAAAGGTAAGGTACAAAGGGGGAAAGCATTATAATAAGCAGATGCAGAGATCAAGTTCTTGGAAGACTTGCCAATGAAGATGTAATTATTCTGCACTACCAGCCAACAGCCAGCATTAGTCCAAGGAAGATGCCTATAATCTCTAAGCATTTCAGACAATGTGTTACTCATTTATAAAGTCTTGACAGCTTCTTAGATGAAGCATGTATAATAATTTGCAGCAATCCATTATCTGGCAAGGTATGTATTATTTTAGTTATAATATACTTAGAATAATTTCCCCAAGTACTAAATGTACTTCCTTTCAAATACATGACCTATATTTAATGGATCACTAAAACAATGAAATGAGTCCAAAAGACTTTTCTTTCGTTCTTCTTTCCTATTGTAGTTCTCTTGTCTATAGAGTTGTGAAAAGCATTTCCTGGTTTGATCCATTGAATGTGTGCAACTGTTATACAAAAATACATTCTTGTCCCAGGAGAGAACATCCTGCTTAGCCAAAACTGTGAGAGTGCCAAGAAATTCTGAAAAGGAAACAGGACAGACAAGGACGAAAGGGTCTTCACATTAAATTCTCAAGGTTTTGCAAAAAGTCATATTCATAAGTGAAAGTTGTTTGTGTGTTTGTGGGTGTGTGTCCTCTGGCTTCTACTAACTACCAAGACCAGCTGCCAGTGATCAGTTTCCCCAGCCCCCAAAATGCAGCATAAAACTTAGTACCTCATGCTATGATCAGTCCTGTCCTTTGATGGCAGTGTACTAATTATCTCCTTTATGTGTGTATAAGTTTGCTAGCCCACAGTATGAATCATAGTTTCAAGCCCAGCAAAATTAGCTCTGTTCATTATAAGGGCAAGTCTAGAGGAGCCTCTCAGAAGCCATAGAGCATTAACTCAAAAATCATATAAGAAAAAAAAAGAGGAGGAGAGGAAGAAGAAGAAAGATTGGGAAGCGGAGAACAAAAGAGCAAAGGTCTCATTGTTTGGGGGAAGTTTTGTGGTTATTTTTGTTTTTGTTTGTTTTTTGTCTTGGTTTGGTTTGGTTTTAGTTTTTGGTTTTTTGAGACAAGGTTTCTCTCTGTTGCCCTGGCTGTCCTGAAAGTCACTCGGTAGAGCAGGTTAACTTCAAACTCTACCTGTCTCTGCCTCTGGTATGCTGAAATTAAAGGTGTGTGCCAAAATTGCCTGGGCTTATCATTTAGTTTTCACTCTTTAAGTATATTTGGCATCTTGTTGAAAGTTAGCCCTGCCAGAAGCAAACTGAAAACTATTCCTGAGAGATTGGGATGAGGCTCTCCTAAAAGAATACTCAGTGGGAGGGGTGGTCCGGTCTTCTATGTTCAAGTTTGTCTCAGGCTCCACTTGTCTTAGCCAACTGTGAAACACAAAGGACAGAAGGCTCCAACATGCCAGTGTGGATGTGCAGCCTCGGGATGCTTCACTAGGGTGCCTGCTGTGTTTTAGACAGCAGTCTGCATATTCAAGCAGATGTTGGTCTCTTTGTTTCTTTCTGACCCTCTGTAAAACAGACATTGTATTGAACTCTTGCTAAAAATATCAAGAAAGACTTTATTCGAAGCTACTGCAACAATGGAAAACCTGGACCCAATTCCTCTGAAATAGCAAATGGGAACATTTAAAAACCCTTTCCTCAGCTAATGCAAAAGTACTAGAAGACTGCTGAGCGTGGCTAGTTGTGGCTAAGCCACATAATTGATAAAAGGCCAATCGCCTATTGTAAGGGTTCCGCTCCTACATTCCCCACAGAGCTGGAAGATAGAGAGACCCATCTTTCTTCAATACTACAATTAAAAAATTCTCAAAACAAAATTCCAAAAGCTGCTGGCCTGGGCAGGTTTGTCAGCCCTTAAGTTTTCTGGGACCCTAATTTTCTGAAAAGGGTTCCACTGTCCTGGAAAACACACCAATATCCCTGTATCCTAATCACATTGATTATAGCTCCCATCAGACTATCACAACCCCTCCAGTAGAGGGGCCACAAGCAATGCTCGCTAATCGCAGAATTGGTACTTCCACTATTGTAAATAGCGATGTCAATGTTAGAATAAATCTTGAAAAACTCTGCCAGATAAAGAAACATTTCATTCTTCTTAGGTTTGCTGAAATCCTCTGCCCCCATATTAAAGTGCCAACCTCTTCCCCTCACTGCCATTGCTAAATCTCAGTAATCCACTGTCCTGCCAGCGGGCTAGGCAGTTTCTAAAGGTAAAATGGCCTTGTCTAGACAAACAACTCCAGGAGGAAGAAACTGCAGGAACCCCATAACCCCATAAGTATTGAACTTCCCATTCTACCCCTCATATAAACTCCCAGTATCCTGTCTCCTCTCAGAATCACTCTTTTTTTTTTTTTTTACCACTGGATAGTGTCTGTCCCTTGATGTTTTGAAATATAGTCTGGTCTGCTGAGGGCATCCTGGTCTCTTTCTGCCTTCTGTCTCTCTATACTGCCTCAGAAGTCTAATAGTCAAAACCAAAAGTTTAAATGGGAGTCAACTTCTAACATTTAATCAGTTTTCACTCAATAGATATAATAAAAATGTTGCATTTTACCTACTTTTGTTTTTTTTTCCAATTAAAAGTTTTACTTTTCATCTTCCTCAAACTTGAACATATAAGGAACAAACACACATATACACACACAGCCACTGGCCTGAACAGCAAGTCTGTCTTCCTGTCCTCCCATCATGAAAAATTACTTGGAAACCCTTCTCAGTTAAAGAACCACCCAGTTCACTATTTTGTGAGTCTGTTAAACTACATGAGTGTGTAACACAATCATATGTGAAAAATATATGTGAACATATACTTTTCTTTCTCGTGTTTTTTTTTAAAATTTCTTGTCTTTGCTTTTTCAAAAGCTATGGACACACACATTTGTGAATTGAATGGACAAATTCAATCTAACTAATGCTCACATTGGCCAGGTTTTTTTTCCTATCCACTAAGTAAATATATGACCCTCCTGCCATGGAACAAAATCAAGTTAATTTATTTCCAAAATAACTTGCCAAAAAATAATGTTATAAAAATAAAAGAGCCAAACATGATGGCACATGCTTACAATCCCAGCACTTGGCTGGTTGAGGCAGAATGATTACAAGTTTGAAGCCAGAATGGACATCACAAAACCATGTGGAGGAGGAGCAATAAAATTTAAATTTTTAAAGGAAAAGAGAGAAAACAGACCCAAGCATTTTTGACGTGACTGATTGACTGTTAACTTTAAGTTGGCAGGATCTAGAATCACCTAAGATATTGGTCACTGTCCATGCTCGTAACAGATGACCTTGATTATATCAATTGATGTAGTAAGACCCACCTTAACTAAATGTACCTATGTTCCCCGAGAGAGGCATAGAACTATATAGAAAGAGTGAGCTGAACACATAACAGTAGTAGCCCTTTGTTTCTTGACTATGAATGTAATATTACCTCAAGACCCTGCTGCCTTTATTTGCCCTCTATAATGGATGGTATCTTGAACTATGAGCTGAAATAAGCCCTTTTGTCCTTTACTTTGCTCTTATAGGGTCTATTTTATCATAGCAAAAGAAACTAAGAATAAAACATACATTAAACATTAGTGTCACAAGGATCTTGTTCTTCCCTCCTCTCTGCTCTCCATTCATTGTGATCTTCCACCAAAGAGCTCAGATGAGACACACAGAATAAAGTGAAACCCATCTTGGAGTGAGAGTAGATAATAGACAAAGGCCAGTTGCAGAGCAGAACATGTTTACAGGGTGAGAGTAGACACCATTCACAAAAATTGAGTTTTGGTACTATATTCTAAACGCTCTGGCATAGACAGATAATTTTCAAGGCTGGTTGGATTGACTCTTGCAGGAAGGATCAATGGTGTGTATATTGGTTACTTTTCTGTTGCTGTGATAAAACATCATAGCCAAAGGAACTGATAGATGGAAAGGTTTGTTTGGGCTTGTGGTTCAAGGATAAAAGTCCATGAAATAGAGGAGGAATAACAAGTGGCAACCGTAGTGGACAGAGCTGAGAACTTACATCCTCAACCATAAGCACAAAGCAGAGATAGCAAACTGGAAGCGGAGCAAGGATATACAACTTCAGAGCCCGCTCCCAGTGATGTACGGTCTCCAGCGAGGATGCACTTCCTAAACTCCCCCAAACAATGCCGCCAACTACTGGAAACCAAATGTTCAAATACTGAGCCTCTAGGGGACATTTCTCATACGGTCACCACAGTACGTCTCTGCTCTATCAGACAGACAGCCTTCTAATAGACAGTAATTACAGAAGATTTATGGCTGTAGAAACAACTGTGCATAGCTAGTAGTTAGATATGTCATGTCCAAAGGTCAAAGTATGATTCAATTTCCGTCTCTCTCAACAGTATTTTATTCCTGTAGATAGTCTTTGTTTTTATAAAATGATGATTAGAAAAGATAACTACTTGACAAAGAACCAGTTGTTAAAATTGTATTTAATCCTAGAATGAAGATACACACACATAAAAAAAAAAAAACCAAAACAGAGTGTTGCTAACAAACGTTAAAAGAAGGATGGAAATGAGATTTGTTTAATGAAAGGACAAGATTGGGTTTATTTGCACAAAACAAACTTTTTTTTACAAGTTTTACACTGAAATGTCACTTCAAAAATTAACTGTTTAGATACGCTTTCTAAAATGCCAGAAGAAATAGGAATAGGCATTATTCAATTGTTTCTTAAAACAAATTTGAAAAATAATTCCAACAATACATAGATGTGAAAGGAAACAAAAGCGGTTGTCTGAAGGGCTAAATAAATATAGGCCTCATTTCAGATCTTCCTTGTCTAAGCTGAGTTTAGAAAATGACCAAAAGCACCAAGAAGATGTGTGGTATCTTTGCTATAAAGTTTTTGCAAAAATGGAATTTATCTCAACCACATAAAAAGTAAACAATGCAGTGACGTATATGTGTCTCAGCGATAAGGGAAATAGGGTGGAGCTTCTCACTGTGCTTGAGAGACATGTATGTCCTTGAGACAAAGATAATAAAAAATCTATTAATTAATTGAAAAACATGTAGTTTTGTTCATACTGTTAAAAACACATAGTTGCTAATCCTCACTGGAAACCACCTAGGTGAACATGCAATTTGGAGTCTTTCCATAAAAACCAATTAATTCTTTGGGGGAAAAAAAAAAAAACTTTGGTCCTAACTCTGAATTTCATCAATGAAACATTCCAATGGATTGCTCCCTGAGACCAGACTCATGGATCCAAGGATGTGCTTCAGCCAGGAAAGTCTTGACATTGAAAACCCATTAGGCACACTTTATACTGGGAGTAAATTTCAACTACTTCTATGTGGCACCAATCTCTCATCTCCATGATGACTGTAAAATTAATCAATTATGCCCTGCTCTCTCTGAGCAGAACTCAGGTCTCCTTGTAAGGCAGGGTTGTTTAATATTGACATTTTAGATTAGGACAAGCACCTGTTACAGGAAATGTTTTCTTATGGATGTTTTGCTTGATGCTTTTGCTTTTAATTCATGTTGTGGGATTCTTCATGACAGCATTTACATGACAAGTCCAATTATCTTCTAAGTTTACTTCTGGCTGCCATTGATAAACAACATTGTTGGTGTGTGGGAACATATGTTTTCTATTCTGAATGGACTGGGGCATAAGTTGGGTTACAATAAAAAGAGTCTCAAGCAGTAAAATTGTAACGTAGAATTAAAAGGCAAGTATAGAGCTGATGGTCATATTTCTTTGCCCTAGTTCTTTAAGCATTATAACAATATTTACAACATGCAAGAAAAGGAATATACATGAAGGTCTCCAGCCTTATCTCTTATTGTTAATACCAAGGGTGCTACACTGAAAAAAAAAATCCTATTCTTGTTACACAAGCTACTCAGTTGGAATGCAAAAAAAATGTTTTGAATTAAAACATAGATCACAATCACTCAGAAGGAAAGCTTATTTTGTTTGGTGGACATAAGAAAAATAAATCAAGAAATAATGTGGAAAAGCGGGCCTAGATTAGTCATGGATGATCTCCTTCTACACTGAATGTAATTTATTCAACAATGTAATTCTCAGGAACCCTTTGATAACAGCTACTTTTATGAACATAAAGTCCCATATTTCATTAGCATGGTTATCTAACTTCAAAAGAATAATAACATTATTATCTCTTGGGTAAATGAAAAGAGCATACACAGAATTTAAGATACTTGCTCATAAGTTTTCACCTACATTTTTGTGAAAGTCTGTAGATATATTCGTATTCCGAATTCTTGTTTTTTTGAGAGTCCCCATCAGGTGATAACCCCTGTACTTTGTCAGTGTTCTGTGTCAAGAACTGCCACGGTGCTTTAAAATACAAGACTGGGCTTCATTCTCTTCCCTACTTGCTTTCTATCAAGACTGACTTTACAGGGGAACAAGGGCTTTCTCTGACATGAACTTAGTGGCTGGCTCTTTGATCACCTCCCACTGAGGGGGGGAGTAGCCTTACCAGATCACAAGGAAGACTATGAAAGACAGTCCTGGTGAAACCTGATAGGATTAGGTCAGATGGAAGGGGAGGAGGTCCTTCACTATCAGTGGACTGGGGAAGGGGCATGGGAGGAGATGAGGGAGGGAGGGGTGGATTGGGAGTGGATGAGGGTGGGGGTACAGCTAGGATACAAAGTGAATAAATTGTAATAAATAAAAAATTATATTAATAAAAATGAATACCCAAGCACATACAAGTAATGTTAAGAATGAAATCTTGCCAAAACACATGACTAATATATGTACAAAAACTACATGGATAAGAATCTTTTGAAAGTTTCTATCGCCATGTTAAAATAAAATGAACAAATACTTTACCAAAGATAAACATTGTTCAACTATTAAAAATAAAACAGATAAAACATTTAAGAAAAAAGACCGACTTTAACAGGAGACATGGCTAGAGAACACATTTGCTAACTTATTTACTCTTTGTTCACAGATCCTTGTTGAGTAGCAAACAGGCAGGGCAGACATCACTAGCTATAATGCAACAAATAAGGGACATGCGTATCTGTTTGTGTATAGCTTATCATCTATTGGAGGGAGGAAGGAAACCTAGGGCCAACACTGGTAGTGTAGTGTCAAGTAAGAGGGGAGTCCTGAATGCCTCAAGAACTAGAAACAGGTCCCTGGAGGAAGGTGATGTTGAGGAAGAATAATCTGAGATTCTAAGGATGTTTAGGAGTATTTTATTTCAGAAACTACATTTGCATTAAGAAACAAAAATCTAAGAAAATATTAAATATTTTTATTTGTCCATTCCCTCTTTGAAGTACTCAGAGATAATGTAGTGTAAACAGTAAGAGAGCAGATTCAGTGGTCTCTTGGTCAGGTTTGACTCTATCAACTCCTATGAATGCTTAAAATGTTTATTTTCCTCTTAACCTTAAACTGAGCTCTTTAGTTTGTAAATAAAGAGAGAAGGATAGTGGGAGAAGTAGAGAGAAAACCATACAGCCACGTTTCCTGGCTTAGCTCCAGACCCCCAGTCTAGAACCTCCTTTCTGTGGCCACCTTTCCTAGATAAATTTAATTACTGCCCATCATGCAAAACTGCCTCTTTTTACAGCAAATAGAGGCTTTCACAGAAAACCACAAGTGCACACAATGTAAAGATCAACAGTATGTGAGGAACCCACCCCTAACAGAACTCAGGGAATGTCATGGAAAAGAAGGGAATAAAGATTGTAAGAGCCAGAATACCAAGAAGTCTGATATGGAACAGGCTCTGCTAGAAAGAGCTGGGCCAAAACAATGGCAAGATTAATGAACTAACTTAACCTAGAAAGGAAAAAAATTGTATGCAATATTTGTATTTCTTTGTATGGGACCTCACTCAGAATGATTTGCTTCTAGCTCCATCCATTTGCCTGCACTTTTCATAATTTCATTTTTCTTAACAATTGAATGTCATTTTATAGAAATGTATTGTATTTTCACTATCCATTCATCAGCTGCTAGATTTCTAATCTCTTTCTACTTCCTAACTTTTGTGACTGGAGCAGCAAAACACTGAAGAGCAAGTATTCTATGATAAGAAATGATTTTGTGGTTTCAATATGAGCTCCCACATAGGCTCATACACTTGAGTACTTAGTCCCAGCTGTTTGATAAAACTATTTTGGAAGGATTAGAGATGTGGTCTTCTTGAAGCAGGCAGGACTTTGAGGTTTCAAAGGCAAAAGCATTCCAAGTTAGTTGAACAAACTTGAGTAACAAAATGAACTGTCACTCTCTCTCTCTGTCACACGTGTGTCTGCCTGTCTGTCTGTCTGTCTGTCTGTCTATCTGTCTTATGCTTGTGGATCAAATGTAAGATATGGCTCAAACACCATGTCTGTCTGCCAATAGCCATGCTCTCTACCATAACAATCACAGACTGTAAGCCTCTGGAAACATGAGCCCAAATTAAATGCTTTCTTTTATCAGTTGCCTCAGTGATAGTATTTTATCACAGCAATAGATAGCAAAGTAATTAAGATAGAAGTTAGTACCAGGGAGTGAGCTATTGCTGGAACAGGCCTGATTACGGTAGGCTTTTTTTTTTTTTTAGAATGTAGAAAACTTTGGGACTTAGGACTAGAAAAGTAGTTAAGTGCCATAAATGAGACAAAACAAATTTACAAGTTTACAACCTTCTATTCTGAGTACTGTTATTCCAGTTACAGTGCAATTAGAGGAGACCCTCTAGAGCTCAGCAAAAGCAAATATCCTTGCACTGCTAAAACCTATATGCTTATGTAAGGAACATGGGTAGAGATGCACATTTCTGACATCTCTATTGTTGTATTTCTGCTGATATGCAAATACACAGTCACAATTTTGCTTCAATTTAATGCTTATCAACCTAAAACATATATGTATACATAAATCCACACAAATCATAAAATATTAACCATCACAAGGTAAGCATAGCTACCATCTAGGTGAGAAATAGAATATCCCAATATCCTCAAATTATTCTTCATGATCCTCCCTTCTTCTTCAAA
Source organism: Pachyuromys duprasi (assembly GCA_028658305.1). Taxonomy (NCBI): domain Eukaryota; kingdom Metazoa; phylum Chordata; class Mammalia; order Rodentia; family Muridae; genus Pachyuromys; species Pachyuromys duprasi. The sequence goes on from CM053764.1 coordinate 131,000,975, forward strand.
AACTTCCTTAATTTCAGACACCGTAAGTTAGAGACCTTTATATAAATGAAAATAGCTATCCTACCCAGCCAGGAATGTTTGTGTAGGTACAGACCAGTCATACTTGTTGCAGTATAGTATTTCACTATATGCCTATATATGATATCCTATTTATCCAGTGGTGCTGAAGATGGATAACTGGATTATCCAGTTTTGGAATGTTACAAATAAAATAGGAATATGAATGTTATCATCCATGTTTTTGAAATAGGAAAAACTATAATTAATTGCCATGCAAATGCTGAATATTAAGAAATTACTAAAGTTGTTTTTAAATTACTGTTTTAAATTCTATGGCAATCAAGAATGTATTAAATTTGTAGTCGTTCCACATTCTGCTAATGTAAAGAATTATCAACCTTATTACTTTAATTATACTGAGGGCTCTCATTATAAAGATATTTTATGTAAAGCCTCTATGACATAAGTTATCATACCAATCTTATGAAAAAGAATCACTTCTCAGAGACAAAAGGTGTTCATTAAATATATGGATGCCTTTGCAAAAATTAAAATCATTTTTCTTTTCCATTTTTGTGTAGCTGAAGAAGAGAGACTTTTAAGTTATTGTGTTTCTATCTGCTTTTCTCTGGAAGAACCTCCTGATAATCAGCTCTGACATGATGGTTGACTACCAAGATCTCACAGTCAAAAGTGGTATTAGGAAGACAGTCTGATGAGACCATAAAGAAGCATATCAGATGATACCTACCTGGGTTAGAAAGTAAAGAAACTGAGCTCCAATGTAATATATTATGTACAAGTAAGTGCTGGACAGGTGAACCAGTAGAGGAAAGGAAATTAAGGACAAAGAGAGCTTATAAAAAGAGTAAACACATGGTGGGAGCCCCCAAAGTTGCTGAATGGACTAGAGTGTCTACCAGGGGTCAGATCACTGGGACTCTAGGAGACAAGAGGGAATGGGAAGAAGGGACAAGAGAGGGTAAATGTGGGAAAAATGAATGATCTTCATATGTATGAAAATGACATAATAAAACTCGCCATTTTGTACAATGAGCATGGGCATATGATTGCATCTAAATTGTGGAGCAGTGCTTAGGGCACAACATGTTGAGAACATTACTGTTAGAAGGGAAAAAAAAGGATTGGCCAAGAAGCTAGGTGTTAGAAGGCAAGTGTTGCAATGATTGGAAGACACAATGGGACTGATTATGAATCACTCCTAGTGGAGTACAAATGAAGTCAGGGGGCAGGTTTAAGATTAAGAGAAGAGTAACAAACAAAATCAATAGAATTTGATGATGGGCTCCAAACCAGTAAGGAAGACGAAGGAGACAAGGACTCACAGAAAGCTGAGAAGGTGGAAGCCTGTAACTCTCCTCCCATCTCAACTATCCCTACCAACAACTTCCCAGAAAACTGATATAAATAAAATAAACAAAATAGAGACAGAGGGCTCTCAAGGCCAGAGTGAGTAGACATGGTGGGTATTGCTGGCAGCATTATGAATGGAGGCTGTGCAGATGCTTAAGGCTTGGATGAACAGACATCAACCACTGTTCATATACACATATCACATGAGGTACAGCTGGATTCTCCAGTGCACCAAAGATCCAGAGAGTGGCAGATATGAGGTTGTCTTGAAGTAGGTAATAAGTAGGATGAATGAAGTACCTCCCTTATCTGCCAAAACCCAACTCAAACTAGGAAATTTCATTGTGTAACAATGGGTTTTTCTGAGAATCCCAAGGGAAGGTATTCTTTCTACCTCCACTGTCTACTTTTCATTTTAACATATGTAAATCCTTTGGAAATTAGATGTGATTTCAAATTTAAAAAAAGAGAGAATGAATGTCTACAATGATTAAAATAAAATTTGTTATGAAGTGGAGTTAAAGTTTAAGTCAAATCAGTTTTTTAGACGAAGAATTACTTTGACTGCACACTAAATTAGGGGAGCAAAATTTGCCTTGTCTACGGTTTGCTGATTTTTCTACAAAATGTCCAGCAACCCATCTATTTATAGAGTAGACTAGAGACTCTCTGGGCTGGTATGAGAAAAGGATAACAGGAGAAAAAATGAAAGTGGAGAGGTCATGTGTATGAAAGAAAAGAGCCAAGTTGCCTGAAGAGTTCACATGAGCCTGAGCGAGATGGGATTGTTGGACCCCCGAGGTGGGGAGACCCTCCAATCCTTGGGATAGACACCAGACCCCAATAACCAATGAAGATGAGGGCTTGATGCAACACCAAGAGGTTTTACTCAGTAGCAGGCATGCCGGGGCTCTGCACACAGCTCCCATGCTAGGGGGTGGTGGAGAGCCCAAGCAGCAGAATCACAGAGTTTATAAAGGCAAAACCGCAAAACAGGAGGGGGTCTAGGGGTAAGGGACTTTTCTAACTGGGTGGTCAGTGATTGGCTGTGCCCAGGTGTGGTGACTAGGGAATGGTTAGGGACTGTTTGCACTTCTCAGTCCAGGAACAAAGAAGGGTGTTTCTTAGAAACGTAAAGCTCACAAGTTTTAGTTCCCATGGTTAGGGCCAAGAGGGGGCTACAGCTGGGATACAAAGTACCTAACCTGTGATTAATATAAAAATAAATAAATTACATTTAAAAAATAAATAAATAAAACTACTTTCTTAAAAAAATTTTCTGCCCTTACATTCCCCCTTCTTCTAGTAACTGCTTCAATCATGAAGCAGCTTTGGGGTGAGGTTTTTCTTGGGGTCCCCCCGCCCTTGATTTAGCATTTTAGCCTGTAAGGTGAGATTTGGGCCAAAGGTCCATCTTCTGGAGCTTCTTCAGCGCTGACAATTGGACCGTTGGCATCAGGGGCTAGGGAGGTTGAAATGCTAGTCAAAGGCTGGACAATGGGGCAGTCTCAAGTATCTGGTTATTTGATCCAATTGAAGACATGGGAAGTGATCTTGTCAGCTTTTAGCAAGTCCAAATTTTAGCTCATAGTCCATAGTTGATCTGGGGATAGAATCAACCAGGTGAAGATCTGCTGAGATAAATTTAGACTAGAGACAGAAGTTAAAATTTGTCAGATAGTAAGAATACTATAGTAAAGGCTATGGCTTTGGGGTCATATATACACATTAAACAGATGTTTTTAACATGACAAGAAGTACCTTTAAGTTTATCTCCAGAAGACAACAAAAAGGAAATTAAATTTTTAAACTGGTAACTGAATAATAAGCAGTCAGTAATCCATTAACTTATCAGAACTCTATTGATCAATGCCAAAACTCTGAATTTCTGAAATCTTATAACAACATAAACACAACAGTAGCAAGGGGGGAGAAATCTAAAGCATCTCTTATTTTTAATATGTTTAAATTATTTTTATATTATAACTTGTATTTATATACCTTAAAACACATAGGCTCTAATCTTTTTTGCATTTACCAAACCTGAAACATTTTTTCCAGACCAAACAACACTCTCCAGATTTTTATAACCTAAACTACTATATCCTCCTACCCTATATAAGCTCCTTTTATTTAGCTCCTTTTTTATCTTTTTATTTAGCTATATCTTAAGACACAGGCAACTGACATGAATCCTGTGAGCAAGGCAAACCTGTTTGCCTTTTTAAACAAGAGATCTAGTACCTAATAATTTTAGTTAGCTAATGAACTGACCAATAGGCTAACAGTGGACCTAATTGTCTGCTCTCTAGCTGAAAAGCTACCATAAGCTTAGCATAGCCATCAAGGTGATCAGAGACCTGAGAAGGATAAATTATAAGCTAAATAAATATATTAATCTATGTGCCAATTAAAATGACAGAGATGACTAGTCCATCACCGAGGCAGTGTTCCTGGCTCCTGTGGTCTCATGGCATCATGAACAGAGGTGGTCTAGCCAGGCACAGATGAGAGACTGCTTCTGTGGAAATAGGGACACAAGAGAGATTGATCTTACCTTGCCTTTCACAATGTGAAACAATGGCTTCCCAGGTGTCCATGGCTTTGTCCACAGGTTAGGCTGGGCCCTAGCAGTGAGCCAGTTGAAGCAGTTTTGCCCAGTGGTTAGCATACCACAATCCAGAGTTGCAGTCATCTGTTGTGCCCAAATCTTCTCTGGGGAGCTACTGCCAGGATTTTGGAACTCTGTGGCAATAAGCTTACACATGTTAAAATGCCATATTTATCAGATCTCTGACAAGCCTGAGGGCCAGCATGTCTATCTTTATTATCTGCTCTAAACTGTGTCCTATAAAACAGAATGCTATAATCTTTAATTTTGGCATATCCTTTAGATGTATGTTTTAGAACTATATTTTAAGTAGATCTACATAGGCAAGCTTTATAGTTACCTATCCTAGGCTTAATCTTAAAAAAAAAACTTTAAACAAAGAGACTAGGTAAATCTCAACATTTTAACCAACTGCAGTTGTTAGTATAACTTTAAATCTGCTCTTTCTGAACCAAAATCAAAGTAAACCTTTTAATCAGATACAGAGGCTAGCAAATCTTGCCATTTGAACATCAAAAAACTTTGCACTTAGCACTAATCAGAGGACTGAACATAACTGATAGACCTAAACAAAGATGTTGGCAAAACTTATGGCTCTACCCTCTTTATCTCTGAACTAGCACGGTGCCTGGCCACTATGAAGTTGCTGATGGCACTGTTACATTTCACAATACAGCAAGCTCTGTGAAACATTTACAGTTATTTTTTTAATTGTATTAACTCTTTAGCTCTTTATACATACATGCACTAACCTTCTGCAACATTCTATATACCTTTAGGTTTTTAGCTTTGTTTTTCTGGCTTAACCAGACATTCTTACTTTAAAATAACTATTGCTCTTTCTCTTGCTTTTTAGACAAAACAAAAACTCCCATCAAAATCTTTCCTGTAGCAGATATGGTCTAAGGTCACATGAACAAACTCTAAGTAAATTGCAAAAAGTTTTAAGGAACTTGGTGAAACTTTTTCTTTTCTCTGTCTTAAGGTGAAGAACAGGGTGGAAACATGTTTTTCAATAAACAAGGCAGCTTAACAAACAAACAGCTCTCTACAAGATACACTGTAAAAACTGCAATTTTTTTAATTAGCTCAAACCATATGGCTTGGATTTTTTTAGTAAAATGAATAAAATAAATACCAAAGTAGTTTTGACTTTCTCCATAGGATTGAGAACAAGATCATTATTTAATATGCCTGATAAACTTTAAATATTTTATAGCTTTAAACATTTAAACATTTTTAAAACATGTTTTTGAAATATTAAAACAAAGTACCATTTGGTAGGAGAGAAATCATAAAGCATAACCAAAACTAGAAGTGAAATTTTAAAAGTCAAAACTAGATTTTTAAAACCAGAATTTACCAGTGCAAACAATTTGATTTTTAAAATCAATACCAATGTAAACTGAGATTCATCTGTAATTTTTGATCCACTCCATGTGGCTATCCCAAGATGGCGGACTCATTACATACCACACAGGAATCTCAAGATGGTGGTCCCATTACCCACGTGGCAATCTCAAGATGGTGGTGAGGCATATTATATACCACGTGGAAACCTATATTGTTGTTACTTTAAACATATGTATTTATAGACCTTATAAATACATAGGCACATATATATATTAAATAAGTTTGAAGTTAACCTTAAACATATTTAATTACTGTTGATTATATTAACCATTTAAGATTAGTTGAAATTAATCATATAATGATCATATATTTAAACAGATGGAATAAACTCTTTTTGTTGGAATTTGCTGCAATCTTAACCCTTACAGTCAAGTGTAGTTACCTTCTTTTACCACTGCATAGTTTGCGGAGCAGCAATTAATTTAAGCTCCCTGGATGGAAGAGGAGGAGGAGTGAGCTCTAGCTGGTTCTGCTCCAAGTCTAGGTCCTGTCCTGCTCGGGCGTGCCTGCTACACCTGCCTGTAGCCCTGCTGCTCAGGCTCACAAACCTGTTCTCCAGCCCGGCTACCCCCAGATGATATGCTGGATTATTAAACCATTTTCAGGAGGGAAGCGGCAGAGGGGAGGAGCCAGGCAGCTCTGCCAGTTCTGAGCCTGATGACTCCCCCTGTGCAGCCAGCTGAGCCCTAACCCTGCAAAAGCCCCATCCATGCATCTCCCCAGCCACCCGCAAGCACTCCCGCCGCAGCGTGTGGGACCTCCCCATGCCACAGTGGCCTCCCCTTGAGACCAGCAGCAGTCCTTGGCAGATTCCAGCGCAGAGCTAGTGAGCTTCTGAGTGGAGCCCCAGCTCCAACCTCGGTCCAACGATCCAAAGTCAGAACTGGACTTCTCTATAGAACTGGACTCCATCCAAGTCTACCAGATAGGAGGAGTCCGAGCATCCTCAGCCCCCCTGAACCCGTGGAGCATCCCCCAGGGCTACAACTTGTGGTCCTCTGGGCATGTCTACTGACCACCGCTCGCGACTTCAGCGAGTCACTTGAGCAGTGGCAAACCAAATGCGCACAAACTGAAAGCACATTGAAACAGACAAAACAGACAGCACGGAGACAAACGTTTGACACCTTTTCTCACCCCCAAGGTCGAATTCGTGGGTCAGGGGTCTGCCCTCATCACGGCCAATGTCCCCAAATGAGGTGGGGAGACCCTCTGATCCTCAGGATAGACACCAGACCCCAATAACCAATGAAAATGAGAGCTTGATGCAACACCAAGAGGTTTTACCCAGTAGCAGGCATGCCGGGGCTCTGCACACAGCTCCCATTCTAGGGGGTGGTGGAGAGCCCCAAGCAGCAGAATCACAGAGTTTATAAAGGCAAAAACTGCAAAACAGGAGGGGGTCTAGGGGTAAGGGACTTTTCTAACTAATTGGCTATGCCCAGGTGTGGTGACTAGGGGATGGTTAGGGACTGTTTGCATTTCTAGGTCCAGGAACAAAGAAGGGTGTTTCTTAGAAACGTAAAGCTCACAAGTTTTAGTTCCCATGGTTAGGGCCAAGTTAAAAGTTTCTACCCTTACAGGATGAGAGTGGTGAAGGGGGTGGACAAGGAGGAGGCAGGGTTAGAGAGCAGAATGTTTATTCTATGCTGACTGAAGCCTTGAACTTGGGAGCAGATTTTTATTATATTTAACAAGCTATACCACTTTCTTCTTCTGAGCTTAAGTAATTTACTCAACCCTTCAAGTTTGGGTTTCCTTCTCATTAAAGTGGAGATTATAGTAGCATCTGGTTCGTAGAGTTGACTCCAGAATTAAATAAAACAATAAATCTAAAGGTATAGCTTGGTGTCCTGGCATATAGCAAGTACTTACCCATAGGATAGCAATCACTTCAAAGAATTCAGGGTCTTTAACATAGTTGAGGGGATGTATAGCTGATGTGTAAAGGCAACATATGCCTCTCACCTTAAGGAAATCAAGGAATGTGTTGCTGGATAGAAATCCCTATGAACTATAAAGTTGCCCACTATGGTGGTATGATTTGGGGTAGAGAGGCATTTGTGAGCAAGATTCCAATGTTCATTGGCAAACAGGAAGTGACAGCCAACAGTCGTGAGATGGAGAAAGACTATCAAAGAGCAGAGTGCTTTGGGTTTTTTGTTGCTGTTGGTGGGAGTGGTTTGCTTTGTTGTTGTTGTTTGTTTGTTTTGTATATTTGTTAAGAAAAAGTACAATATGAGAATTTGGAAGTGAAGATATGAATCCTAGAGTCATGGCCTTCTATCTCCCAAAGCTGATGTGAGTGAGTCTAGAAGGATGAACAGCATTCACTTGAAAACCAAAAAGAGGAGGAAGGTCCACAAATAGAAGCAAGCTTCAAGAAAAGCAATGAGGAGACACAGTATTTTAGGAGGTGGCAGATAATTATCTAGTGTAGTTAAAAGCCTGGAGGCACTTTGAAAGGTTGGAGGCGGGGGGGAAAACCCAGAAGATAGGAATTATTAAGGGATTCTGGAGGTATAGGAGCCAACAGAAGTACTCTACAGGAGCCTGAGGGATCCCACCTGTGACCTGTAATACTTTAAAGGGATCTTTTAAAGAATCAGTTGACTCTCTGCTGAGCTGTCAAAGATGGAGAAGGAAAATGCATAAAAACACAGAAATACATGCGTACACAAATTTAAATGAAATTTGAATGGAGAAATTTTCAAATGTATTCAAAATCAACTCTTTCAATAATATTTATCTATAAGTTCTATGATATGAAAAATCCCAAGAAAACTCTGAGAATGTTCCTAAAAAAAATTACTGGGCTATTCTACCTCAGAAGTGCCCGAAATTACCTATATTTGTCCTCCACAAGACAAGCACTAGATGCTTTGTTTGGTGAACTCCAGAAGCTAAGAGACAATCATTGAGGGAGCTCTGTGGACTGCCCCATTTCTTCGGTTTTTAGTCTGTTCGCACATGTCACACCTGTTGGGAGGATGCTGTGTTGCCCAGAGCATCATCTCATCCCAGCCCCCTAGACAACTTTTTGATTTTTTTTTGTTTATTATAGTTTTTCACTTTGTATCCCAGCTGTAGCCCCTCCCTTATCCCCTCTCAATCCCACCCTCCCTGTGTCTTCTCCTCCCATGCCCTTTCCCCAGTCCACTGATAGGGGAGGACCTCTTCCCCTTCCATCTGACCCTAGCCTATCCTAGACACCTTTTAAGGAAAACAAGAAATCTGCCTGTGTAAGAAGTATGCTTGCCAAAGTCAGTTTCCACTGTGGTTTTACTTTAAATTCCAAGAGATTTCAAACAGTAAGGCTGAAACTGATGCCAAGTGTTGCATCAGAAATCAAAGAAACATCCATAATGAGAACACAAGTGAAAATAACATCAATGTAGTAGGAAATAAAAGCAAACAGAAGAGTTTCAGAGGAAGAGTGTTATGATAAGACCTGTTTCCTACTGAATTCATTATTTTGCCATCTTGGGGTAAACCACATAATGGGGAGAGATGTTTAAGTCCTATGTTACAGAGACAAATGATGTAGAAAGTAAGAAGCAATCAGACATCTGTCTGCCAGTACAAGCAACTTCAGACCAGAGGAAACTCCTCACCTCATTCAGAGCTTTGGAATAAACCACTGGCTGCAGGCTGGAAATAACTTCTTGAGAAGGATTTCCTGAGACACTAATGCTATGCCGGGAAATTCAATAGTGCTGAACAAAGAGAACACTGTTGCAGAGTTCTGCCCCCAATCCAGTGCACCTGGCTACTCTACAAGGATGCCAAAGCAGTTCCAACCACAATGAGATGCTGCAGGGATGGACTTCAGTGAGCACCAAGTGCTGATGTGTTTACGCCTGGCTTAGAATGAAGGGCAGGCTGCCGATTATTTAACAGCCTTATTATTAGCTGACTCTGATTCTCAACTGAGTTCAGTTTACAAAACAGTTCTCTTGTTTGTGTTTCTGCCTTCTTTCCTACTTCTGAAAGCACAGAGATGTGGATGTTCTGGAGTAGGATGACCTTTTCTGATGAGCAAAACTCATACCCTTAACTATTCCACATCCTTTGTGCTAGACCCAGGATTTCAGACATGGCACCCTTTTCTGTAGCATCTGGAGAAACACACACCAAAGAGAATTTTTTTTCTCTCTTTCTCATCTCTGATTCTTGCTTCCCAAAGGTCCACACCGTGTGTCCTTGTAGCGGTTGAAAGTTAAGTGGATTTGCTTGACTTCATTATGAAACACTTGCTTTGGAACAGAAAGGAAGGTTCAGAGTCCCTGGTCCCAAAAAGGAACTGGGACTTCCGGGTGGTCAAGATGGCCCTCCTTTTAGCAAAATAACAGGAAGTGTATATTATTCTCTGCTCCGAGAAGGGCATAGTCCCAGACAGAATTTAGCACTGGTGTTTAACTAAATTTTTGCTGAAGCAAACTGCCCTCTAAATCTATGCTCATGACCACAGACAAACTGTATTCCTGTGCTTAATCTGAAAAGCCTTTTCTTAAAATGAACAGTGGGAATTACAGGGTCTAAACAAGAAAGGTTTGTCAATAGTCAGTCAACAGTCAGCCAAGGAAGCGGGAGTGATTCACTCGGCCCTGACTTTTACTCTAAGCTATGGGATAGATTATGAGAGAGGGGAAATCACTGTCTCCAGTTCTTTTCCCCCTGCTGATCCTGCCAGGCTCCAATAGATAAATCCATACCTGTGGTCACACAGATTGTCCTTGTTAATCTCAGTAAGTCACAAAGCAAAGTTAGTAGATCGTAAGCTTAGTAGATAGCAAGCCTGGAAAGATATTTCTGATGAAAATGGGGACTAATAAAGTGACAGAGGGGTGGAGAGTGAGATTTGTCAGTGTGCATTCTATACATGTGTGAAATGTCTAAAATCAGATTAATTAATAAAATAAATCAGTGTCTTCCACAAGTATGAGAGCTCCATCTGTTTGGCTCTGTGGTTGCTTACCATAAGAAGCATATCTACCTCAGAAAGCTTGAGTGATAGGGAGGAAAATAAAAGACGGCCCTTTGCTGTAGTTCCTCTGGTGGAATTCACTGAGTATCCACAAAGGGAGGCTGTCACAGCCCTCCTTCCAGACAGTCACAGATGAAATGAAGCTTTTTGTGCGGACACCAGGCAGTGAGATCCCTGCATCCTCAGCTTTCAGGAACCTGCTATATGTTGCTATACTTTGGAGTTCTTTAAAACCTCTAAATGTCATCTCTATGACCTTCCTCAATAGATTTCTTTTGTTCTCTGGGTTCTCTTTCTGTTTTCTCTTGCTGAAGAATGATTGCAGATGCTCTATGCACTCTCATTTTGAAGCAATAGATTATGTAGCCACTCCCAAGGTTTCTTCCAACCTTCCTTCTTTTTTTTTTCCTCTAAGCATTTTGTCCACCCCCCCCCCATTTTTTTTTCAGAAAGAGTGTGGTTTTTCTCAAGACAGAAGAGTAGGATTTTTCATCTAGATGAGAATATCAATGGAATGTCATAAGAGTGGAAGAATTTTCCAGTTTTACTATTTTAAATCTTTCATCTCTGTCTTTTGACAAATGCCATAAATTACAAGGAGTTTAATGAACCCTCTATAGAATGTATAGAAACTTTCTAGCACACATCTGGGACTCACCTGTCCAGGTCTTCTAGATGCTTTTTCTGTGATAAACACAATGACCGAAGGCAACTTGAAAGAAGAAAGACTTTATTTCAGTTACATGTCCAGGTAACTTCCCAGAGGGAAGTCAGAACAGAGACTCATCAGAAACCTGTAGCAAAAATTCAAAGAGGTATGTTTCTTATAGGTGCTTGTCTTCTCTCTCTCTCTCTCTCTCTCTCTCTCTCTCTCTCTCTCTCTCTCTCTCTCTCTCTCTCTCTCTCTCTCTCTCTCTGTTATAGTCCAACATGACTAGGATGGTATCTTCGCTATGTGTGGGACTCCCACATCAATTATAACTCCTAACATATACAATCACTAATCAATATGATTGGGGCATTTGTTCAGTTAAAATTCCTTTTCCTAAGTGATGTTAGGTTGTTTCAAGTTGACTATAGCCAACCAAGTACACCAGGTCTTAAATTCTATACAAAAATCCACATCTCCTGGGCCAGTATTCCGTGTGTCATAGTGTTTAATTTTCTTTTCTTCTATTGCACATTGCCATGTTAACTTGTCATATTGAACAATCAATAAAGTACATGGACCTTATGGCTTAAGCTAGTAGTATGTACTAAAGATACTGGTCTCATTTTCTCCTCAGTCACATGTAGCAAACAGAAAATAGACTCCCAAATTTCAACCTCAGTCTTGAGAATAAGAAACTGCAGCATTTATTATATTCATGATTAGGAAATTCAGATACCAGAGCACTGAGATATCACTTCACAACTGTTAGCCTGGTAAAGTTGAAAAGAGTTATAACCACAATTCTGATTATAGAGCAGAACACACTCCTTTGTGCTTATCAAAATATGAACTCATCTTTATAAGCATCCACTAAAATTAAAAAATTTTCAATCATTTTACTTCACATTTCAAGCTTTAAGAATCTATTCCAAAGAAATAAAAGATCCCAGTATAAAAGAGCATATGTACAGGATATATCAACAAATAGTTCTCATGTAATCTTAGTTGCAATATTATTGCACAAAATTGTTTTACGACATTATCATGAGCAGTGTATTGCAAAGCACAAAATGGACTTCACCTTCATTGTCTGACTGAAGACTTATAGGAAGTGTCTATGCTAGTAAGACATAGGAGTCCTTTTGGATGCAAAATACCTACTGAGTTCTATAAACAGCTCAGTTCTATAATGCTGCTTGATAAAGACAGGATATTCTGGAAATTGGTTTTTGTCTTAACTAAAATTTTCTACACCATACATACATTTGAGTCATGCAGCAGGAATGACCTCACAAAACTCTGGCTCCTCCTTCAGAAATTATGTTGTTCATAGTCTTCCAATCACATATACTTTACAATATTTTACTTGCATCTCAAAAATATTTAAATCCAATCTTTCTATTCCTCAATGAATAAGCTATGCCACAAACTCTGAGGTAAAACTGAAGAAAAGTTGTGTCACATTTCCTAACAGTTCTTCAAACACAACACTAAAAACAGACACTTATTGCTTCTTGATAAAGGGTATCTCGAGGTCAAACTTTGTTCATTTCATTCACTCAGCATAACCCAAGCTACAAGATAGACATAGAATCTTGAGATACCAAAGTTGCATGGTTTCTTCATTTGTAGACCAATAAAAATCCATCCCCTTCATGATGCTTTGGAACACAGCACAATATGATTATGTTCAGTTTTTTTTTCACAACACACTTATGAAAAAAACCTCCTCTTTTTAAGTCATTGCTATTTTCTCACATCGAGGTCATACTTCTAAGCAAAAGATTCCACATTGTTTTGCAAGGCCTAATTTAATATAATAGAACCTGAGAGCACTGCTTTTAGCTTCAAGTCCATTCTCAAAAATGTCTGCAGTGTCCTCAAGTTTTCTGCATTTTTAGCTATGACTTTCTAGGGTATATGCTTGTGTGTGTGTCCTTCTTAGATTGCCTGCATTGATTATAAAAATGAGCTCTGTAGACTCATCTAAGATTATCTCTCTTTCCTATTCCTATAAAACACAAAACAATCTAAAGCAAAGGACACTGTCTTCAGAACAAAACGACTGTCTACAAATTGAGAAAGGATCTTCACCAACCCTATATCTGACAGAGGACTAATATCCAGAATATATAAAGAACTCAAGAAGTTAAACAAGTACACAACAAGGACATATGCTCAACCATGTTCGTAGCAGCTTTATTCGTAATAGCCAGAACCTGGAAACAACCCAGATGTCCCTCAGTTGAGGAATGGATACAGAAATTGTGGTACTTTTACACAATGGAATACTACTCAGCAATTAAAAAGGAGGAAATCATGAAATTCGCAGACAAATGGTGGGACCTGGAAAGGATCATCCTGAGTGAGGTATCCCAAAAGCAGAAAGAAACACTTGGTATATACTCACTTATATAGACCTATAGGATAGGATGGACATGCTGAAATCTATACACCTAGGGAAGATAAGCAAGAAGGAGGACCCAGGGTGGGATGATCAATTTTCGCTTAGATGGACAAACAGGATGGATATTGAATGTTTGAGAAAACAAACAACAGGACAGGAGCCTATACAGAGGGCCTCTGAAAGACTCTAACTAGCAATATATCAAAGCAGATATTAAGGCTCACAACCAAGCCTTCAGCAGAGTGCAGGGAATCGTATGAAAAAAGGTGGAGTTAGTAAGACTTGGTGAGGACAAGAGGTCCACAAAGATCAAATAGATCAGGCCACAGGGGTCTTTTATGAGACTGTTTCTCCAACCAAGGACCAAGTATGGACATAACCTAGAATCCCTGCTCAGATGTGGCCCATGGTAGCTCAGTATCCAACTGGGTACCCTAGTAAGGGGAACAGTGACTATTTCTGATTTCTGTCATGAACTCAATGGCTGGCTCTTTGACCCTCCCCCCCCCCCTGAGGGAGGAGCAGCCTAGCTAGATCCCACAAGAGGATATTGCAGCCAACCCTGAAGAGACATGATAAGCTAGGGTCAGATGGAAGGGGGGGGAGGTCCTCCTCTATCAGTGGACTTGGAAGGGGGCAGGGAGAAAATGAGGGAGGGAAGGGGAGAGTGAGAGGGAATGAGGGAGGGGGCTATGGCTGGGATACAAAGTACATAACCTGTGATTTATATAAAAATAAATAAATTAAAGAAATAAATAAGTAAAAATAAAAAAAAATTTAAAAAGAAGTTAAACAGCAACAAATCAAGTAATCCAATTAAAAAATGGGGTACAGAGCTAAACAGAATTCTCAGTAGAGGAACATCAAATGGCCAAAAAAACACTTGAAATGTTCAAAGTCCTTAGTCATTAGAGAAATGCAAATCAAAACGACCCTGATATTTCACCTTACCCCCATCAGAACGGCTAAGATCAAAAACTTAAGTGACAACACATGCTGAAGTGATTGTGGAGAAAGGGGAACCCTCCTTTATTGCTGGTTGTAATGTAAACTAGTACAACTACTCTGGAAATCAATCTGGTGTTTTCTCAGACAATTAGGAATAGCACTTCCTTAAGTTCCAGCTATACCACTCCTAGGCATATACCCAAAAGATGCTCAAGTACACAACAAGGATTGTTCAACCATGTGTGTAGCACCTTTATTTGTAATAGCCAGAAGCTGGAAACAACTCAGATTCCCCTCAGCTGAGGAATGGATGCAGAAATTGTGGTACACCTACATAATAAAATATTATTCAGCAATAAAAACAAGGAAATCATGAAATTTGCAGGTAAATGGTGGGAACTAGAAAAGATCATCCTAAGTGAGGTATCCCAGAAGCAGAAAGACACACAGGGTATATACTTAATCATAAGTGGGTATTAGACATACAATATAGGATAAACCTACTAAAATCTGTACACCTAAAGAACCTAATCAAGAAGGAGGACACTGGCTAAAATGCTCAATCCCCATTCAGAAAGGCAAAGAGGATGGACATCAGAAAAAAGAGAAAACAGGGAACAGGACATGAGCCTGCCACAGAGGGCCTCTGAAAGGCTCTGCCCTGCAGACTATCAAAGCAGATGCTGAGAGTTATGGACAACCTTTGGGCAGAGTGCAGGGAACCTTATGAAAAAGTGGGAAATATTAAGACCTGGAGAGGATAGGAAATCCACAAGGAGAGCAACAGAACCAAAAAATCTGGGCACAGGGTTCTTTTCTGAGACTGATAATCCAAATAAGGAACATGCATGGAGATGACTTAGAACCCCTGCACAGATGTAGTCCATGGCAGTTCAGTGTCCACGTGGGTTCCATATTAATAGGAACAGGGACTGTCTCTGACATGAACTGATTGGCCTACTCTTTCATCACCTCTCCATGAGGGGGGAGCAGCCTTACCAGCCACAGAGGAAGACAATGCAGCCACTCCTCATGAGACCTGATATACTAGGATCAGAGGGAAGGAGAGGAAGACCTCCCCATCAGTGGACTTGGGGAGGGGCATTAGTGGTGAAGGAGGAGGGAGGGACTGGGAGGGGAAGAGGGAGGGAACTACAGGGGGGATACAAAGTGAATAAAGTGTAATTAATAAAAAAAATTTAAGAAGAGTAAAAAAAAAAAAAAGAACCAACCACAAAACAAACTCCTTAAAGTTCTCAGTCCCTTGTTTTATCATGTGATGGTGCTATTTCAACCTAACTTGACAACAGTCTATATACATCTCCAATTTACTCACAATTTACTATAGCAAAATACAGACTGGGTAATTTATGAAGAAAAGAAACCCAAGACACATAGATCCGGTGAATTTCATTGCTTTGCTATTCCATGATGAAAGACAGAAGGTTAAGTGAGCGTAAGAAAGCAAGAGAAAGGAAATTGAATTGATATTTTTTTCAAAATCTGGAATCCTTTTCCATAGCAACCAACTGTATATTATAATAACAACATTTATTCATCCATAAAAGAAGAACCTCCATGACTATCACTTCTCAACACTATTGCACTGGGCATAACCAAACCATGGCATTATACTCTAAGACTTATATGCTAGTACATGATTCCCATTTCTTCGGTTCAATTCTGTTTTTATTTCTTTTTCTAGTTCTTACAAGTATCAAGTTTTGTTTGGTAGGGGTGTGTATTTCTGCTTCTACACATGGAAGCCCTCTTGTATGTGGTCTACTGACAGGACTTGGCTGTAGTTTACTTGTAGAGTTTGACTGACATTTATTCATTTCTTTGTATAGAATCCATGGACGCTTTCTTTTTTACATTTGAGTTAGGCTTAGTTTTTTCTAATTTCAAAAATGTAGATGTTTGTCTCACTTGACTGAATAATAAAATACATTGGCATGATTCCCATAAATCCCCAAGTACATTTTATAAAATTTCACTGAACAGATGGCTGAAGAAGATCCCCCTACCCATTCCAACTATTGTTATATTTTATATTTTTCACAATTGTGAATGACAACAGGCATAATTTTGTGTTAAACTGCCATTGTGCATATTATTTCATAAGTGATGCATCTTCCATGTCCCTATGGATCTGCCATATTTCTTATTTTGAATGAGTTATCTTTTCTTGGCAAGGAGTAATACAGAAAACTAGAACAGATTTACACTGATTCTTAGGACATAAATTGTTGTTGGCATTTTGGAAGGCTATTTGACCATGTCTTTGAAAGTTAAACATGAACGCATAGTGTAAGCCAGCACTTCCATTCTTGAAATGCATCTTAAAGAAAAACCTCCTGAATGTTCTTAAGGACATACATAAAGAAGAGCTATTGAAATAGGGAATTAATTAATGTTGCATTAATTAAAACATATAGCTAAGTAAATTATTTACTTCATATAGAACTATGAAAAATATGTAGAATACATTGAAAGTAAGTAATTAATGAATACATTATTCTTGAAAACATGTTTTGTAATGCTGTACATAAAACTAAATCGCCCTTTTATTATCTTAAATTTTAGCTCCTTCCAAAGAGGCAACAACTATTATCTATTCTCTAGTGCCACACCCATAACCTCTTTTTTTCCTATTTTTAACATTTTTTCCACTCTTTGGCTTGGCTTAATCTATGCAGGCTCTTAAAACACACTCCATAGGCCAAAAAGCTTATAAACAATAAAATATGTTTCTCTCAAGTATAGAAAGTAGGCCAGCCAAGATCAGGGTGTCAACAGACCAATGTCAGACGAAGCTCTGCTTCCTAGCCCATCTTCCTGCCGTCATAGTGCATGAGATAAGAGGTGACATGTTTATCTGAAATCGCTGTTTACAAGGTCTGCTATTCATAACGCCTTTTATCACAAAGAAGTTGATGGCTCTGACATCAGATTTGTCGGCCATTTTCATATGGCCATTCTGTGCCTTATTTAATATGCTTTATGCCACTGAAGTCATAAACATAGTCACAGGTTTTCTACAATCACTTTCATTACTTACATCTTGACCATTGACGGAAGCACTTTGTTACATACAGCATCTATTCAGTGTGCAGCTGAAATATGGCCTTAATCTGTTTCCTTATAAATAATTAACTTACTCAAAATAATTTATCAAATAGTTTATTTTTCCCACTGATTGATATGACATTTTTGTCAAACAAATGCAGTGGGGAGAGTTCTGATTCTTACTTCACCCACTGAACATAGAAACCAAATTAACATCTCAGAGAAAGCAGTAAAATGGCTGAAATTCAAAACCTGGTCAGTGGGTTAGATTTATTGTCAACTTGACACAACTTGGAAGCAGGAGCCTCAACTGAGGGATTGCCTCCATCAGATTGGCTTCTGAGCATATCTAATGAGCATTTTATTAATTGTGAATTGATATAGAAAGGCTCAATCTGCTGGGGGCTGTGCTGTCTCTGGGCAGGTAAGCCTGAGGTATGTAGGAAAGATAGGTGAGGTGTCCCTGATCCTTGGGTATAGGCATTGTTGTGGATCTACCAATAGGGGGTTGACACCCCAAAGTCACTCATTCTTAGCCCTTGAGCAGTTTTGGATCTCTATAATGGTCTCCATCCACTGCATAAAAGGAGCTTTTTTAAAAAAAAATCAGAAGTGAGAAGCACACACCTTCTCTGAATGTAAAAGTAAATACTTAGAATACAGTTTTTAAATATGCCCATTTAAGAAAATGGCAATAGTAGGTTTTTCTGTGGGGTGTGTGACCTCTCAGCCATGGGAAGTAGACTAGGTTTACAGTAACAGGCATGAATTCCTTCCTATTGAGAGCGCCTTAAGTCCAATTAGACAGCTGTTGATTAACCCCAAGATCAAAGCCACAATATTGCATGACTTAGTATATCTTGCCAGGTTGGGTAGGACGGTTGAGTGTTTTTCTCCCTTGGCTGCTTGCATAACACCTTCTAATAGTGTGAGAGCTAGTCCTTACAGAGGAGGATTCCATGTTAATTTCAGCTTGATTCCTCCAAAGCCTGTGCCCAAAGTGTGTGGTGTCTTCAAAAATAGGGTTGCCTTCAAGTTCTGGGAGTCAACCAAGTGCAATGGCAGTTGCTGTTTTGGAAATCTCTTGGAGCCCTATCCCCTTCTCCCCACAACAAAACTACATGAGATGGAGTTTCCCATGTCTGGCTGCATTTTGTTTGTTTGTTTGTTTGTTTGTTTGTTTGTTTGTTTTGTTGTTGTTGTTAGTTTGTGGCACTTGGATCATTCTATGTGGTATGACTCCATTTAAACTACTTACGTGTTGTGTATATGTTTTAAGTAAAATTATAAAATAATGTTTCCCTATGGCTTTTCAAACATACTTGGTGTCATTTATCTCTCCTTCCTCTCTTTTCCTTTATATTACCCTCCCTACTCTCTCCACAGTTAATGACCTCCTCATTTCTCCCTTTCTTCTTCATAGCACCCATGTCTTACTATGCCCCTCTCTAGATCTCATTTATCACCTCTACCCATGTTCCTTTTACTTTCCTGGCTTCTGTGACTATATCAGGTTATATGCTTACACCTAAAAATTCAGAACTAGGATCCACAAATAAGAAGGAAAATGTAGCATCTGTCTTTCTGCATTACCTCACTTAGTAAATATTTTGCAGTTCAATCCATCTATCTGATACTGTAATTATTTCATTTTCATTGTTAATGAGTAGTACTACAATGTGTATCTGTACTGTGAGAAGGGGGGGCTAGATCTGGAAGAGAGGGAAGCCAGAAGGAGGGTGGATGTGGGACTGTGGTTGGGATGTAATATATCAGAGGAAAGAAAGAAAGAAAGAAAGAAAGAAAGAAAGAAAGAAAGAAAGAAAGAAAGAAAGAAAGAAAGAAAGAATTATGCCTAACTTAGAAAAAAATAAATCATTTTTTCTATGCAAAAAAAAATATTTCTAGACCTGCACAAATCCAAATGAGTCCATCCTTTCTAGAAAGAGAGTAAGTCTATAGGGTCATACTGATCTGAACATAAAAAGTAGTCATCAGAGATATCACTGCAACATAGCATGAGACTGAAATACACCAAAACTTCAAGTGACTTGAACATATGGAAAAGCAGGAACACTTTGGGTGGTAGGGGCAACCAATGCCTTCTAAAATTGTGATAATGATATGTTATATGTGAATCCCACTGGTTTTCACGAAGAATATAAAGTACTCAGAAGCCAAAATGCTCGACTGAAGGTCAGCAATTAATCAGATATACACATTACTCACTAGCACTATTTTTTAAATAAAAAAAGACATTTGGACTCCATTAAAACTAAAATTGTAGACAAGGCAAGGGCACATACCCTTAATCCCAGGAGGATGTCTGTGAGTTAAGAGTCCAGTCTGATCTACAGAGCTAGTTTCAGACAGCAAAGGCTACATAAAGAAACCCTGTCTTGAAAACAAAAACAAAACAATACAAAAAAACCCCCTGAAATGCTATGGAAATTTAAGAAAATTATTAAGAAACATAATTTTGAATGATAAATATTTTTGGAGTATTTTTTAAGATGTATTTTTAATTGTGTCTGTGTGTGTGTGTGTGTGTGTGTGCCTTCATGAGTTTTGGTGCAGTGGTACTCACTGGGTACTGGTAATGCCAGTGGTCATCAGGTTTCCTGGAGCTGGAGTTATATAGACACCTGTGAGCCACCTGATGTGAGTGCTGGAAACCAAAACCCGGGTCTTCGGAGAAAGCAGGAAGTGCTAGTAACTGCTAAGCCATCTCTCTAGTTCCCATCTCAAGAGTATTGCTAAATTTATCTTTTGGCATTTTAACTTCAGGGAATATGGCTTTAGTTCAGCTTGGAAATTTTTGCTGAATACAGCAGCAAAATTTCCACCTGGGCAAGTCAGTATGCCAGGGAGCCACCATTCACCTCAGCCCTTCTTTTCCACAATAAATGGACATGAAAGAACTGAATGAACATCAAAGCAAGGCTTGTCATAGTCAGAAAATCTCTCAGAGAATCTACAGATAGATTGAAATGAAGCACTGTCCAGATTCATTTCATGCATTTTCTAACATGCAATAATTAAGTAACAAAAACTCCAGGAGGCCAATAAGCCATTATGAACAGATTTGAAATTGAGGGGAAAATATTTGGTAATAGAGACACAAATTAATTGCAGAACAAATTACTTCCTAGCACTGGAGAGGAGTTTTTCAGCTAGGTTCTAGCTCCCACTCACTGTTATTTCTTTTTGAGAACAGATAGGTGAGTTTACCCTGCCCAGAAGCAGAGACGATGGTTGTTACAGATGGCTGCCACAGTCATGACTGCAGCATTGCACAGTCTGAGCAGGAGACTGATGGATTAAAAATAAGCAGAGCTTCCAATAGAAGCCTAATAAATATTCTGGGCTTTGATATGAACTTTATGAAATTACTGTTATTTGGGGATTAAGTTATTCCAAAGATCCTATCAGCCCTAAGCAGAAAGATATTGTTTTTGTGGCAAACACAAAATCATACACACACACACACACACACACACACACACAAAGCCAATTGTGCTATCCTACCTTGGTTTTGGCCATGGCTAGTGGATAAAAAGCTAGGAACATTAGAAACATAAGTAGATGAATCCATATTTTTGTCATGAGAATTGAATTTAAACAGAGGGACCTGGGGTCCCATGAAGGCATGGCTGCATGACAACAAAGTCAGAACTACAACACTAGCCCCACGCTAAAGTGCTAGCCCCTAAAGTCCCAGACCAATCATTCCTGCCTTCCAGAAGCATGACTGCTTAGCTATTTTTTTTAAGTCTGTAGAGTAACTCTATTTTCTCCCTGAGCTACTCAGAGTCATTTTCCTTCCATTTGTTGTAATAAAATGAACATTGCCCAATATATCTGCCCAGAGTAAATTGTCATGAGACAATGTGAAATATAAATGTGTGTGAGCCTAAAAGAGGGATGGATGAATTGTACAAAATAAAATGCCCCTTTAACTACAAGTTCATAAGAAGAACTAAGAAGCATGCATTAGTATTTACCACTCCTTTCTTCAAATGTTTTTATATATTCTGAAATTAAAATATAATTATATCATATTCCTTCTCTCAATCCTTGCCATGCACTCTTCATGCTGTCTCTCAAATTCAGAGCTTCTATTTCTTTAAAAATATATATCAAACATGTTATATATAAATAGTATATTAGTATATAATATATAACATATATAGTGTACATATATAAAACATATGTAGTATATATACAATAAATAGTGTTATAAATTTATTCATATATTTACTTATATTTATATATAGGAATGTATATTGCTAATTGTATAAATAAAAGCTACTGTTTGTATAATCTAAATATGTATATAGTTTCAGAAATGACTACTTGAATTATCAGATGTTGAGCAGCTAGAGAGATATCTCAGCAGCTGAGATCATTTGTTTTTTCCAGAGTAACCGAGTTCAGTTCCCAGTATCTATACTGACTGCCCCACAAATGCCTGTAACTCCATCTCCAAGACATCATATGGCCTCTGCTAGCTTATGCATGTGGCTCTCTCTCTCTCTCTTCCTCTCTCTCTCTCTCTCTCTCTCTCTCTCTCTCTCTCTCTCTCTCTCTCTCTTTCAAAACAAAAATACAAAAACAAAACTTT
Organism: Pachyuromys duprasi; assembly: GCA_028658305.1. Lineage (NCBI taxonomy): Eukaryota > Metazoa > Chordata > Mammalia > Rodentia > Muridae > Pachyuromys > Pachyuromys duprasi. The sequence goes on from CM053764.1 coordinate 131,023,060, forward strand.
GGGAGTTGGAGAGATGGGAAAGTAATAAAAAGTCCTTACTGCAGAGGACATATGTTCAGTTCCTAGCACTCACATCAGGTGGCTCACAATTGTCAGTAACCCCAGTTCCAGGGGCTCCAACACCCTCTTCTTGTCTCCCAAAGGAACCAGACACTACTCAATATACATACATACATACATACATACATACATACGTACGTACGTACACACATACATACTGGCAAAGATAAAAGTGAATCTTCTTTAAATTTTAATCTTTGTTTAAAAAAAAGATGTTGACTTTACAAATAGAAAGATGTCAACCGATCAATAGATGCACAGAAAGCAGAAGTTCATGTGGTGTACATTGTCCTGTGGATCTAGTTCTTCTCCAATGATTAATTAAATTGATTCTTCAAAGCTCTGTGTTTATGTCGTATAAAAATGGTGCTTAAGAAAGGATTGATACCTGGAGTTTTTGCAGTCGTGTGGATAGTGCCAGCATATAAGAAATTAATTGAACTCTAATCCTGAAGGTAACTGAGAAACACAACCCAAATTAAAGTGCCCTAACATTTTTAGCTAATCTTTAAGATGATTTTCGTATTTATCTAAGATAAGTGACACTGGAACTACGAAACAACAGAGGTGTAGTTGACATGAACTTGTACATCATGGTAACAAAAGTACATCCTATGTGATGACTAACTTTTGATGACTAAGTTTCAAAGACACATCCCTTATGCTGTTGTATTTTCTGGAAGTTCCATGACAAAGACATTTCAGTGAATATATAAAACAGATAGGGAATAAGATTATGAGAATACATTAAAAAATTATATCAGCCGGTGCCAACAGTCACCATTTCGGTCTGGGTCACACAGTATCCGGGACAGACTGCAGTGCCCCCAAATAACATCACAGACCATGGTGCACAGCGCCTGACCCAGAAGGAGGTGCCAAGACTCCAGTCCAGAAGAGAGCCCTTAGTAGCAAGCCCATGTCGGAGCACGGAGCCTCCTGACCACAGCAGCGGCCCCAGCTGACATATCAAACGGGGACACTCAGCCTTTGGCACAGAGTGAGGAACGAAAACTCCAGACCAGAGGGGAGACCATCCTATGGTGCTCACAGCTTCTAGCACAGAGCACGAAGCCGGGCACACAGATCCCACAACAGAGTTCAACTGAGACAAGAACACACACTATCAAACCACTAGAACTCCCTGATCTTCTTGAAGAATACTCCTGACACAAGAGATTGACAGTTCCAGTCTGAAGTTCAGCCTTAAAGCACAAACAGCTCCTTGATTATTATAAACAAATGCCCAGAAATCGGCATAAGAACTCACCCAACAATAATCAGGACACCATGGCCCCACCAGAAACAACCAAAAGCAATAGAGATCTTAATTCAGCGGAGAAACAGGAAAATTATATTAAAGCTATGATTATGCAGATATTAGAGGAACATAAAGAGGAACAAAAAGAGGAAATGAACAAGGCCCTCAAAGAAATTAAGAAGGATTTAACTGCCCACATACAGGAACAATTAAAGAAAGACAGAGAAGAAACAACCAAAATAGGAGACACAGTCAATCAGTTGAAGGAAACGAAACAAAGCATGAAAGCAGAATTAGAATCTATAAAGAAGACACAAACGGAGAAGAACCTGGAACTGGAGAACTTAGAGAAAAAGATCAGGAACCACCAAGGTAAGCAT
>CM053764.1:131025260-131057467 GCA_028658305.1 Pachyuromys duprasi
AGTTCCGCTCACCTGGCACTCACAATGCTGGCGTTTTAGGTCCCAGAGTTCAGTCTCCTGGTCGCTGCGTTGTTTCTGCTCTCCTACTCCTCAGACACAGTGTTCTCTCGTGGCAGCCATCTTGGATCACCTATTCAGGATTTTTTAAATATCCTAAAGAAGATAACAAAGAATGGAAATATCCACCATGTCCATGGATCAGTAGGATTACTATAGTGAAAAAAGAAAATGAAATTGAATATATTAGAATTTTGCTTAATTGTTGTTAAAAAGTATGTATCATTTTAGTGCATGTTGTACTCCATACAAGGGCTCACACAATGAGGGAGTGAAGAAGGAGCATTGGGATCCAGCTTGAGTACTATTATCCAATATTTGGGAGCCAGGCCAATCCAAGGTTTCCCTGAGGCCCCAAAATACGATGAAGAAATGGAATTCCTTGTATAAATCAAGGAAAAATTCAGTCATGGCCCAAGATCAGGGCCTTGGGAAAGCTGCAATTTTGGATCCTGGGAAATCGGTTTTTCCATCTTGGGTGGCTGAGGGCATCAGTTTCAAGGCCACTGAGCACTATTCTATGACTCACTTGAGATATCCTGTGATCTATTTATGTAACATTTCTTGGTTAGCTTCCATCTGACTTCATCTCACTGTATGACAGCTTTTTACTGACTTTGTCCCATTTTTCCCTTGCAAACTGTATATAAGATGCTATGTCTCTTAAAGAGCTTCTTTGTCATAAGACATAGCTTGTGCAAGATCTCCTGATGTCAAACTTTTCTATCTTCTTATTGAACAGTTCCCAGGTACCTGAGGAACCTGGCCCTGAAGAACAGATATAACATGTCAACCAAATACCAAAGGAAACACATTGCTCTTCAGATAGTACTTAGTTTGGTGGCTTTGTGATCATTTCCCTGCCCCTACCATGCACAGCTTCCCTAGGACCCTTGCCTTTCAGTGTAGAATGGTACTCATGACTACAATTTCTTGCTGCAAAACCTGATCTGTAAGGGGAAAGTATGACATCTAGTCTGGAGGCTTCTACATAGAGTTTTTCTTGTAATGGTCTTTGGGTCCACACAAAGTAAACTTCCCCCTTTTGTACAGTAGTGAAATACAGTGTGGAGTGTCAATACCCAGTGAAGCCTGTGGAAGACTCAAGTCCAGAGGTTTTTATTAAAGATGGATCACATAGGCACCAAGCTATAGCCACAACAACCAAAACTGCAGACTCTTGATTGAAAGCAGGTGTTCTGCATAAATTGCAGTGTCTAGGTGGAGAGGTACAGTAACCTCATTAGCAATACGAACATTCCAAGGCTAAGTTTCCAGAAGCCAGCCCTGCCATTTGCTGGCTGTGTGTCATGAGCCTGTTTTTAATTCTGTTTTCTCACTTATTGATCAGGTGATGGAATAAGGAACAGAGGACTGAGTCCTCACAAAGCATTCAATACAATACCTGACAGATAATGCTTTGTGCGAGCTATTATTCTTATAAAATTGAACAAAATTATGTTAGATGGCATTGTAATAAGTCAAAGCTGTATGAGCTTTTCCTGGGAAGAAATATGCAAGCTCCTTGAATAAAAGCATCCGTGTTCTACTAATTTATGTATCCGTGTCTGTAGTCTTGTTGCTGCTTTTGTTAGAGGCACGTTTATTTAATAATGGTCCTATAACCACATCCACATGAGCTAAGAAACAGCAAGTGTTAGAAGAAAAAAAAAAGCAAGCTAGCTCAAACTTTCAAGAGATTTCATTTGACTTGCAATGTGAATGCTTGCTGACCGTAGCACTGAGGAAGGAAACTTGCAGAATGAAATGAGCTGGGCAGTATGGCAAGGTCACTCCACACATCTGTCCTCATCATGTTATAAATGAAAAACATGCCTTCTATTTATCATTCTATAGTGCCAGATACTGGGCATTAGGCCTTACTTCATTTAACTTCACAACCGCCATGTGAATTACATTTTCATTATACTAATTGCATTGATGAGAAAACTAAATTGTTGGCCACGTGTCAGAAGCCCCAGAGGTGTGAGCCTAGGAATTCAGAATCAAAATGAGAGCTCAGAGTCAAGCTCTTTCCCACTGTGTGGTCCAGATTCTCTGATTCTAAAAGAGCTTTGTGTACCCCAAGGTCCACTGATGCTTAATTCTTTCATCCTAACTGAGTCTAGGCATTCACACTCAAAATAGGGGAAAGAGGGTTCACATTATCCAAGGATTTAGGAGTCAGGCAAAGGTCTTTAATTAAGGTTCTTCGTTTTTAATAGGCCTCTCCAAAAGATGAGTTATATTTCATGTCCTGTTTCAGATAGTTTCATATATAGCTTTTATTAAGTGATCTGTTAGGAAGTAAAACCTTCAATAAGAAAGAGGAATGAAATATGTATTTGGGAAACCAGACAGATGGTTTTAACTAGACTTCCTTTCTCCAGAGAGATGATCTTTTTGCATTTGCTGTCTCCAGCCTTGCCTCTAGCTGTATTCAAAGTTTGCAGCATGCACATACAAACATATACTCAGCTGCAAAGGAAAGAATGCAGGAAATTCAAAGCAGCAGCATTCTAAGCCCCAAGGAATGGTCAGCAAGCCAGTACATTCCAAGACTAGATTCCTTGGTCTACCGCGTAGAAATGCTCAAGACCTCAACCCTCCTGAGACCAGTGCCTCCATCTGAAGATCACTTATATAATATAGGAAAATGATAAGAGAATAGAAAGAGAAGGTCAGGATTTAGCATGGAGAGTGTGGGATAACAACAGCCTGAGAATCTGCCTTGCAAAAATTAGAAATTGGAATATAAAGTGTACAGAAAAGGGGCAGCCTCAAAGAGCTGCAGCAATACAGCAGGCTTGCAACTGTAGAAAATTGAGGTCAGTTCTGACTTAAGGGAAGTAACGACAACTTTCTCAACCTAGGCTTTACTCACGGGGGCTTAACTATGTAAAATATTCCAGAAGTTATCAGCTTTAAAATAGAAGCATCCTTGGGAGTTTGGGGAAACTTCTGGAACAATGTTTAAAAGGCAATTAAGGACCATCAGTACCCATGGGGGGACAGGGGGGAGATAACTAGGGAATACTTCTAACATGGTTCTCTCTGCACACTGCTATTGATGTTGAATTTCTCTTTAAACTCACACCAGAGGGAGGTTTTCCTAACTGGGCAAGCTTCACAAAGAAATCTTTACTGGCTGGATGTAGAAGAGGACAACCAAATGAACAGACAAACGAGACATAAATAGAGATATAGGCATAGTTATAACAACAAGCCTTGCCATTACAACTGAAAATAAATTACATCCTCGTTTCAAAGAAAAGTATGTTAAATTTTTAACTCCATACAGTTGCTGCAGTCTTTTATTAAACTAATGTCCAAAAATCGAGAATTGGTTTTGTTTTGTTTTGTTTTTTACTTGGGTCTTCATTAGGCAGTGTTTGTCAGAGGTGTATAGTTTCAGGAACATAGGAAAACAGGCCTAGGGAACCAAACTGGAGGCAGCTTCAAGGCAGAACAAGAGAGGGACCATCAAACAAGAATTGGCATCTTCCTCTTACCCTGAATGGATGTGTACATGGATGTACCACACTGAAACCCATCAATGTGTACAATTACTATGCATGTGATATTTCTTTGTCATCATAGTCCAGATGGCAGAGTTCTGAGGTCGGAGACCAGTTATCCTGGCATAATTACTTCTAGTGTCCCCGTGACTACCAAAACTGCTCTAGTTCAGATACAGCACCTTAACTCAGATATTACTTTAGAAACTGCTACAGGGATACAAACATGCCCATATAAAAATATGAATACATACACCCCATGCTCTCGCTCTCAAACCCTCTCTTAACATAAGCCTATAGCAAAATATTGCTTGTCTTACTATGAAAGTCCTACTAAGAACCCAGGGAGATATATCAATATGTAAAGAGCTCTCTGAACAGCCATGCCGACCAGAGTTCAGATCTCAGCATCCATGTAAATCTCCATGTAGCCCCATGTAAAATTCCTGTAGCCCCCACATTGGGGGTCAGAGTCAGGAACACCCTAGAGTCTTGCTGGTTAGCTCTTCTTGCTCCAGGTCTATCTCAAAAATGAAATGGCTTTCTGTCCTCTGTGCTCCCTCTCCTATATTGTTCCCCTCTTCAGCCACTACCTTTGTCTATTCTATCTATTCCTTCTGGTGAGAGAGGTTTATGCATCTTCCCTTGGATCCTCTTTCTTACGTAGCTTCTTTGGGTCTGTGCCCCATAGTATGCTTATCCTGTACTATATGGCTAAAATCCCCTTATAAGTGAGTACATATCATATGTGTCTTTCTGGGTCTGGGTTACCTCACTCAGGATGATCTTTTCTAGTTCCATCCATTTGCCTGCAAATTTCATTATTTCTTTGTTCATTATTAAGCTGGTAGTATTCCATTGTGTAAATGTGCTACAGTTGTTTTGTTGTTGTTGTTTTATTTTATTTTTTATCAATTCTTCAGTTGAGAGACATCTGGGTTGTTTCCAGATTCTGGCTATTTCAAATAAGCAGCTATGAACATAATTGAGCATGAGTCCTTGTGGTGTGGTGGAACATCTTTTGGGTATATGCCCAGAAGTGGTATAGTTGGGTCTTGAGATAATGCTATTCCCAGTTTTTTAAGAAGGTGCCATATCTCAGTGACAAGCTGAACACATAAGTTAGGGTAGGCTCCTGGGAGGATATGAGGGGGATTCAAGTGGTGACTTCTAGTAGCAGATGCTATAGAAACTTAAAATGACACCTTCTAACTAGACTAACCTTTTAGTAGAGGGAGGGGAACTCCATCTCACCCATAAAAACTTCAATCCCAAATTTACTCTGCCTATAAGATGTGCAGGGATATAAAGGAGATGGAGCAGAGATTGCTCAACCAGTACCTGGCCCAAACAAAAACCTATTTTATGGGAGAGTGCCAACCCCTGACACTATGAATGATACCCATTTAAGCTTTCAGACAGGAGCCTGACAGTTGTCCTCTGAGAGACTCTACCCAGCAGTACCTCAAAACAGATGCTGAGACTCACAGCCAAACATTGGGCAATGCTTAAGGAGTCTTGTGGAAAAGTGGGAGGAAAGAGAAAAGGACCTGGTGGTTATAGGAGCTCCACAAGAAGACCAACTGGGCCAACTAACAAGGGCCCAGAGGGGCCTATGGAGACTGAAGCACCAACCAAGGACCATGCATGGATTGGACCTAGGCTCCTTACAGAGATATAGTAGATGTAAATCTTAGGCTTCATGTGCCTCCTCTAGTAAGAGAAGTGAACACTGCATTGGACAAGGACTTGCTTGCTAGCTTTTTGATCACTTCCCCTTAGCAGGCCACAGGAGAAGAGGACATGCTCAGTCCTGGTGCAACTTGATGAGCTGGGGTAGATGGGAAAGGGAGCTCCCCTTTTCTGAGTAATAGGCAAAGGAGGAGGGGGGAGGGGAAACGGAAGGAGAGGAGGGATGGGGCTACAACCAGGATGTAAAGTGAATAAAAAATAAGTAATTTTTAAATGAAGTGGCAGGGACTGGCTGTGGCAAAATACACAAGTTCAGTCCCCAATATGCATGTCAGGTGGCTCACAACCATATGTATCTCTAGTTACAGAGAGATCCAATGCATCTGACCTCCGTGGACACCTACACACAAACATACACACACATTCACTCACTCACACACACTTAAAAGTACAATAAAAATCTAAAACACAAAATAAGGTGGAGGGTGATTGAGGAAGGTATCTCAACATCAACTTGTGGCTTCTATGGATCTGCAGAGGCAAGAGCACCTGCCCATACACTGTTCCAGAAAGTCAATGATATTTAATGGGGTTCAATGATAACTGCCTCTATTACTGTTTGTTGAGAGGTAATGGGTCAATCAGATTGGTTTTATGAATTGTGTTAATCTAGTTATTTCCAGATTAGGGAGCTGCAGATCACAAATGTGGACTGTGCCTTTCAAAAGCTGCAATGAGGCACTGTCACTCGCCAGGCCCATCTCAAAGAGGAGAATCATCACACCAACAGAACACTAGTGATTCAGATGAAACAACTATTCTTTCAGTTCTGTTTCCTCTGTGATATCAGTATTCTATAACTTGTATTATTTAACTCTTTCTGTGTTATTCTCTCAATCTTTAAGGAGAAATAAGAAATACGGACTATGGGGTAAAAAGAATATCAGTCTCATTATGTCAAGGGAACAGAAGAAACTAACAATTATAAAATGTATACTAAAGGGAAGGAACTTTTTAAAATCTTTCCTTTTCAGGGATCTCAGGAAAGTACTTGTTTATTTCCTGTCCGATTTAGGCTGCTAATGTGACAGAGCATGTAATGTATACCTGGAAACTACTGAGAACAAAAGACATAATGCTCTGTGAGCTTGGGATGTTTCATGAGACCCAGAAACAGCAGAGACTAGCCAGAGAACCTGGGGAGCTACTCTCTGAATAAGAAAAATCACCAGTAGACCATGCGTGCAATATTCCACCTTCTCCAGAGGCATCAATTGCTATTTGATCTGACTTTGAGACATATTCTAGTGGGAAACAGTATGCTAAGAACAAAGGAGTTGAATATCAAATCAGAACACAAAGTAGCATGCACTACTGTATAGAAACAGTAGAGAGAACAGAACAGTTTGAAAGAGAGAAAAAGAGAAGAAAATTGGAATGGGGAACTAACATTACATTCACAACACAATACATCTGAAGAAACAATCTGAGAGCTTTACCACTGTAAAGCTACTTCTGTGTGTGAAATAGGTGAAGATTGGAAGAAATATGTGCTCTTTTATAATGTGTACATTTGAGCAAACAGCCATAGGTAAACAAAGCTATAGGAAAACACATACTGATCTAGAGGAATAAAATAAATAACTTCCCAGAAGTCTGCCATAAATAAACTAAAAGATACAAGTTTTCTGGCAACAAATTCCAAATCATCTTCATAAATACTCATGTAGGAAAACAATGCATGAGCAAATGAGACTCAAGAAAAGAAAGTATTTAACATACCAAACACAGATTTCAAAGCTGAAGAAAATAATAACTGGTTTGAAAAAATCCAGTAAGGGGCTTTAAGAGCACACTTGATGATACAGAAAAGAAGGCTTTATAGTCATCTTCTAAGAAGACCAAAAATAAAAAAAGGCCAAAGGGGATAAAAAGTGAAGAAAGTCTAAGAAATTACAAGACACCGTGTGTGTGTATGCATGTGTGCATACGTGTCTGTGCATGAATGCAAACATGTGGGGGGTACATAGGTGTGTAGGTGTGTGGATGTGGGAGGCTGTTTGTATAAGTGGGCATGTGTGTGAGCGTGTGTAGGGATGTGTCTGTAGGTGGATGTGCATGCATGTGTGTGTAGTATGTGCATATGTGTACACTCATGCATACATGTTTGTAGAGAATGAGAGTTTAGGTTATGGGTGCATACATGTATGTTTCTGTGTAGGTGTGGGCATATGCATGCATGTGTGCTGGAGTTCCTTAGAAGACGATCAAAGGAGAGAGAGAGCTTATTGGAAGTTCATGACATGTGCTATAACATGTACAAACCGTAAAGATGCCGTGCTAAGTGAAATAAGTCAATCATAAAAGGACAGATAGTGATGATTTTACTACTAGCATGAGGCATTTAAAATAGCTAAATTCATATAAGCAGGAAATAGAATAATAGTTTTTCAGAAGGAAGTGGTCATTGCCAATAGGTGGGCATTGAGTTTTAAGCATGCAAAGATGAAAATTCTGTAAAGCTGCTGTACAACAATATGAATATAATTAAGTGTACACAATATGCCTATAAATTCATTAGCCACATAAATTTAATGTGATAAGTTTAACCGCATTTTAAAAATCCAAATTTCTAAGACTCTTATGACATAGGCAACATACTTTGCCTTATTCTGTAGCTAGCTAAGCTGAAACACCAAAATTCAATTAACTTTCTGCTCTACCTACAATTCCTATCACTTTAATGAAATACTCTAACAACATTAATCTAAAAAAGAAATGATTTATTTTGGTCTACAGTACCAGTTACACTCCATGAGTATGGGGAAGTGATGGTACCAATCCTGAAGGAGCAAGACACATTGCATCCACAGTCACAAAGCCAAATAATGAACACTTGTGTTCAGCTCACTTCCATTCTTGTATTCATCCCAAGCTTCCAGAGCAGGGAATGATGCCACCCATAGTAAGCAGGTCCTTCCACTTCAATTAACCTACACAAGATAATCCCTCCAGACATGCCCAGAGGTCAGTTTCTCATATGATTTGAGATTCCATGAAATTTATAGTTGATATTAACCATCATGATCCTTCCCTTACCAAATTGACACCCAAACATGTCACTTTAAATCATACTCTTCCATCCTTTGTCCATATGTCTTATGTTTATCTCATAATGCAATGTGCAATTTTACTGCAAAATTTTGTGTAATCTTAATTACAATAGTTTAAAAGCCCAAAGTCCATTCTTAACAGAGACTCAAGAAAAATCTCTCAACTGTAGCCTTTTATAACAAAAAGTTTCATACTTCCCAAATACAATTGCATAAAGTAAACATTTCTATTCCCAAACGGAAGAACCAGGACACTGTAAGGAACAAACAGACCAAGCCAATCCAAAATCCAGCAGCATAACTAAATGTTACAATTCCACGACCAGCATCTGGGGCACCTAATGTAATCTCATTTGAGACCAAAGGGCATTGGCTGAAGGTATGAGACACCTTTCCTATTGTCCCAGGGTAAGGTAGGACATCTCTCTTCATTATTAGTCATCTCTTTAGCAATTACACTAGCTTTCTCTCTTTTTTAAGATGTATTTATAAAATGTCCATGAGTATTTGCCTACATATGTGCTCCTGTACCATTTACATGTCTGGTGCCCTCAGAAGTAAGAAGTGTGAGATGCCATGAAACTGGAGTTAAGGAGAGTAATGAGCTATCATGTAGATGCTCAGAATCAAAGCTGTGTCCTTTGAAAGAGCAGCAAATGCTCTTAACAACTGAGCCATCTCTCTAATCCCTACAGCTTCTCTTACAACACCACCCCAAATGATCTCCTGTCTTGACACTTCTTCCGAAAAATTAGTCCTTTACCTTTGAACTTCACGTTACTCGAGTTCTTCAGATACAGGAAGAATGAAAGTAAAGTCTTTGCAAAACATCACATAGATTTCCTGATATTACAGTTCCTAATAGAGAACTTGCTTCCCTCTGAAACCCCATGAACCAGGCTCCCACTTCTCTGAACATAAGAATGACTAGGTGTGTAGCTCTTAAAGGCTTTTTCAGCCCACATTTCTCTGGATAACTGGTTCAAATGGGCTAAGATCCTCATGGCTAGGTTTACCACAACAATAGTCCCAGCCACTAGTTCTAAGTATTCTGTTTTAATTACTCTTCCAGGTTCTGCAACAAAATAATTTGACAAATAAATGACAAGGAAGAAGGATTTACTTTTGGCTGGTCCCAACTCAATCTTCACTCATGTTTTTAGGACATAAGCAAGTTGAAACCAGACTCTTGGCCAAAATATCACCTGAATGATCCTAGACTAGTTCCTAATAGTTCCGTTGTTCCCCTCTAAAACATCATGAGCTGGGCCCCTCGGGTGCATGTTCATCCCAGCATTCTTCCAACCTCCCACCAGGATTAATCTGCTTCCAGAATGCTAGAGCTTTTCTTGCTTAGAACAACAAACCCTTCCACATTCTAGCCACAAAACAGTTTCTAGCCACAAAACGACCCCTAATTCTGGTTTTTGTTTTTAGTTACATTTCCAACTTATACAATGAAATATTTTGACAAATGCAACTTCAGAACTATAGGGTTTAATTTGGCTCATGGGTCAAAGGGATAATCAGATCATGCCGGAGAAGTCAAGGGAGCAAGAACTTGAAGCCATTGGTCACATTGCAGCCATAGTAGGAAGGAGAAAGAGATGAATGTCTCCTCAACTCCCTCTCACCACTCCTACATTCCAGGATCCCCCCAGAGCATAGCACCACCACAGTGGGGTGGGGCTTCCCACCAAAGTTAAGCTAATCAAGATGATCCCTCCTACATATTCCAAAGGACCCATTGCTCACATCATTCTAAATCTCATAACATTGAAGCTGAGTTCAACCATCAAGCTTGCCCAAGGTCATATAACTGAATAGTGCAGCCAGAATATCAACTCACTTTAATCCAAAAGTTACTATCTTTACTATCTTTAATCCAAAAGTTACTATCTGTCTGTGCCAAGTGATAAAGAAGTGTGGTGACAAAACATTTCATTCACAGGCAATGGGGCTTCCTAAGGCATGAGCCAACCATCTTGACAAAACTAAGGAGCATCAGATGTATGGAAAGAGTTTAACCCTATTCCTTGCCTCTTGCAAATGAGACTGTATGTGTAGAGCAAGTTTGGGAAGTGGATTACATACTAAAATCCAGTAGGTGGATTTTTAAAATTATGTAGATGAACAGATCTCACGCTGAATATAGTTGATATGGGTCACAGTCAGATATAAGGATTTTTAAAAATATCTTCAGATATAGGCCAAACATTAACTCAGAGAGAACAGATATTTCAGAACTCATTTAGTTCATTCTAACAGGTAAGATAGATCTGAGGGCTATGTGACCAACATGGTCTAGTGTAGGCAAGGAAAGCTGCAAAATAATTGAAGTGAAAATGTAAGCCCATATGAAGTTTGAGTAGGTAAAGGAGAGAATATAGATCAGCTACAGGAATGAGTGGTAAAAATGACGTTGCTAAGATGAAGACAAGAGTAGAGCTAAGCATATGCTTTTCTATTCAGCACAGAAGTTTCTGGAAACTAGAGGGCAACCAGTTTTACCAGTTCCATCTGGCCTGCAGCTGCTTCTGGTAGTCACATGGATTTGTCTTCTGCCAAAACTACAAAATTCCTGATAAGTAATTGAAGGCTCTGGACACAGCCCCAGGTCAAGCTCTGAAGCTGGGAGTCATCACTGTACAGCATTTGAACTCCATGAGAATCAGCAACTTAAGAAAGTGCCCATTCATTTTCTCTTACATCCACACCATACCTCTTAAGAAAGTTCTAGAAGAAATTAATAGATTCATATTCCAAACACTTGAATGTTTTTCTTAGGAATGCCATGACTAGCACTGGTGTGTTCTAATTGTTCCATGCCTGTTTATCAAGCTTCCTTGTTTTTGCCAGGCAGTTTTTACATCAGGCTTGTCACCCAGCATCAGGCTGAGACCTGGAAGCCATTATCAATAAGCTTTCAGACTCAGCACTGTGAAACAAGATGCCCCCAAAGTCTTCTACCATTAACCACACAATGAAAGTATGTTTGGTTTCACGGCTGTGTCACCAAGTAAAATGAAGAGATGCAGTTAGTATTTCAAGGCAGAGTCGTAAATACCATTGCAAATAGTTTGCCAAAAAATGATTAGGATCACACCCTATTTATCAGGTCATAAATGCGGCCACTGCCACTACTTTAGGCATTGCTAAATTTGTATGAGTTCAAGCATCATCCAAACAGAAATGTATCATCACCCCCTAAGTTTGATTGGTTTTTATTTTTGTTACTTTTATTTTTTAAATTTCATTCAATTTATATCCCGATTGTAGGCCCCTCCCTCCTCTGCTCCTAGTCCCACCCTCCCTCCTTCTTCACCCTTATCCTCCTGCCTGAGACCACAGAAAGTGGGAGCCCTCCTCCCCTACCATTTGACCCTAGCCTATCAAGTCTCATCAGAACTGCCTGAATCCTCTTCCTCTGTAGTCTGGTAAGGTAGCCACACCAGGGGAAAGTGATCAAAGAGGAGGTAACAGAGTCTATGTCAGAGATAACCCCTGCTCCTCTTACTAAAGAACCCACATGAAGCCTGAGCTGCCTATTGGCTATATCTGAGCAGTGAGTGTAGGTCCTCTCCATGCATGGCCCTTGGTTGGTGCATCAGCCTCTGTAGACCCCCTAGGCACAAATTTGTTTCTTTGTTGGTCTCTTTATGGGGCTCCTGTCCCCTCCGGATACTTCTATCCCCGAATGCTTCCCTAAGACTCCCAATGCTCTAGCCAAAGTTTGGCTGTATCAGCATCTGCTTCGATGCCCTGCTGAGTGGAATCTTTCAGAGGACATCTATGGTAGGATCCTCTCTTCAACCACTCCCGGTGTCTATTCTGTTTGTCCTACTGAATGAGAATTAAGGAGGATTAAAATTAAATCCTCCTTAGAGTCCTCCTTGTTATTTAGCCTCTTTAGGTCTGTGAATTTTAGTATGGTTATCCTGTACTGTATGGCTAATATCTGCTTATAAGTCAGTACATATCATGAATGCTTTTCTGGGTCTGGATTATCTCATTCAGGATGATCTTTTCTAGTTCCATCCATTTTCCTGCAAATTTCATGATTTCCTTGTTTTTAATTATTTTAATAGCTGAGTAATATCCCATGTGTAAATGTACTGCAATTTCTTTATTTATTCCTCAGTTGAGAGACATCTGGGTTGTTGGCTGATACTTGCTATTATGAATAAAGCTGCTCTAACAATAGTTGAACAAATGTTCTTGTGTGGGGGAGCATCTTTTGGGTATATGCCCAAGAATGGTATAACTGGGTCTTGAGGTAGTGCTTTTCCCAATCTTCTGAGAAAGCTCCAGATTGATTTCCAAAGTGGTTGTACAAGTTTGTACTCTCATCAGCACTGAAGGAGTGTTCCTGCTTTTTTACCTCGCCAGCATGTGCTGTCACTAGCATTTTTTATTGTAGCCATTTTGATGGGTGTAAGATAGAAACTCAGTTGTTTTGATTTGCATTTCCCTGATGACTAAGGACTTTGAACATTTCTTTAAGTGTTTCTCCGCCATTTGATATCCCTCTGTGGAGAATTCTGTTTAGTTCTAAACCCCATTTTTTAATTCAGTTATTTGGTTTGTTGCTGTTTAATTTTTTATTTCTTTATATATTTTGAATATTAACCCTCTGTCAGTGGTAGGGTTGGTGAAGATTTTTGTCCAGTCTGTAGGCTGTCCTTTTCTTCTATTGACAGTGTCCTTTGCTTTACAGAAAATTTAAAGTTTCAAGAGGTCCTATTTATTAACTGTTGATCTTAGAGCCTAAGCTGTGGGTGTTCTGTTCAGGAAGGCGTCTCTTCTACCAATGAGTTTGAGCCTCTTCCCCACATTTTCTTCCAATAGATATAGTGTGTCTGGTCTTATGTGGAGTCTTTGATCCACTTGGACTTTAGTTCAGTGCAGGGAGATAAATATGGATCTATTTGCAATTTTCTACTTATAGACATCCAGTTAGACCAGCACCATTTCTTGAAGATGCCATCTTTTATTCCACTGTCTGGTTTTGACTTCTTTGTCAAATATCAAGTATCCATAGGTGTGGGTTTATTTCTCGGTCTTCTATTCTATTCCACTTATCCACCATTCTGTTTCTATGCCAGTGCCATGCAGTTTTTATTACTGTTGCTCTGTAGTACAGTTTGAGATCAGGGGATGGAGATAATTCCAGAAGATATTTTATCATACAGGATTGTTTTGAGTATTCTGGATGTTTTTTAGTTTTTCCTTATGAAATTGAGAATTGTTCCTTCAAAGTCTGTAAAGAATTGTGTTAGTATTTTGATGGGAATTTTGCCAAATCTGTAGATTACTTTTGGTGGGATGGCATTTTTCCTATGTTAATCCTACCAATCCATGAGCATGAGAGATCTTTCATCTTCCGATATCCTTAATTTCGTTTTTCAGAGATTTGAATTTTTTTTCATACAACTGTTTCACTTGCTTGGTTAGAGTTATAGCAAGATACTTTATGTTTTCTGTGTCTATTGTGAAGGATGTTGTTTCCTTAATTTCTTTCTTAGCCTGTTTGTCTTTTGTATACAGGAGGGCTTTAGTTTTGGGGTTTTTTTGTTTGTTTGTTTGTTTGTTTGTTTTTCAGTTAATTTTGTATCCAGCCACTTTGCTAGAGGTGTATATCACCTGTAGGAGTTCCTTGGTAGAATTTTGGGGGTCACAGATGCTATGATATCATCTGCAAATAGTGATACTTTGACTTCTTCCTTTCCAGTTTGTATCCCCTTGATCTCCTTTAGTTGTCTTATTTCTCTAGCTAGCACTTTAAGTACTATGTTGAGGAGATATGAAAAGAGTGGGTAGCCTTGCTTGTCCCTGCACAATTTTCTTGATAGATTCCACTTACCAAAGTTGAATCAAGATCAGGTAAACAAATTAAATGGGCCCATATCTCCTAAGGAAATAGAAGCAGTCATCAAAAAACTTCATCAAAAAAAAAAATCTCAGGCCCAGATGGTTTCAGCACAGAATTCTACCAGACCTTCAAAGAAGAGCTAATATCAATGCTCTTCAAACTATTCCACAAAATAGACACAGGAAGAACATTACCAAACTCATTCTAAGAGGCCACAGTCACCTTGAAATCTAAGACATACAAAGACCCAACAAAAAAGAGAATATCAGACCAATTTCCTTTATGAACATTGACCAAAAAAATATACTCACAAACCAAATCAAAGGTATCATCCACCATGACCAAGTAGGCTTCATCCCAGGCATGCAGGAGTGGGGGGTTCAATACATGGAAACCCATCGGTGTAATCCACCATATACACAAACTGAAAGAAAAAAAAGCACAGGATCATCTCCTTAGATGTTGAAAAGTACTTGGCGAAATCCAACACCTGTTCATGTTTAAATTCTTGTAGAAATCAGAGATACAAAGTACATACCTAAACATAGTAAATGCAATATACAGCAAGCCTATAGCCAACATCAAATTAAACAGAGAGAAACTTAAATCAATTCCACTGAAATCAGGGATTAGGTCGATTTATAATCATATGAATAAAATGAAAGAAGATTGAAGAAAACCTGAGTATTCGCCCTGATTATTTTGAACATGACTAAGATCTTGTGTTTCTAGTTTCCTCTTCTATGAGGTATAGAGACTGTACAAGAGACAGCTAGCATCACTCCAGATCTGTAATTCCTAGAATCTTGAATATAGACAACTAAACTTCCTAAAAGATCTTCCATCTTACAATACCAACAAAACTACTTTCAGGACCTAAAAAAAAAAAAAAAAAACAAAAAACAAAAAAACAAACAAAAAAAAACACTAAGCAGGTAATACTACAAGATTAAACACCTTACTATCCTCTGGTAATGTGGAGAGAAAACTGGTTGTTTTCTGAATCTCCAGTTTTATTTTGATATTAACTTTAAGCCCAAGTTGCTAAAATATGAGAAGGCCATGCTCAAAGCATGTGATCTCTAAATATAGCCACTGATGTGCTTATACAGTGTAACCATAAATTACATTGTTCATATCATGACGTTGTCCCCTTGTAGAATTCTTGGGTTTTATTTTGCTGTGCAGTGCTATGTTTCCTTAAATGGGGTAGGGGGACAGAACACAAACCTTTATTCAGATTCTGTCTTGCTGATGCATAGACCAATTCATCCTGTCTGATATCGTGGTCTCTCTTCCTTAACTTTCTTTAGTTTCCTTGTTGTGCATGTAACCTACAATTCTCTGCCACACTCAAAAACTGTTTTACTTATCATTTTTGTTGGCTAATATCTTTCCTTTCTCTCCACTATAACTTAGCAATCATTTTGCCTCCTTTGATCATTAATAGTACCTGAGGATAGTAGATGATCAGCACAGATTTAGGAATGAATAATCAGAATGAGCTCGTGTGAACTAAAATACAACAGCAGAAGTACAACAGTAAATATGATAAATGGCTAAACATTGGAAAGGGCCCTGGCTTTTGTTCTCTTCAGATCTTTAAATCTTTTGCCTTACTGCATCTCACTATTTAACCAACAGAATGAAAATGAATAATACAAAGTGCATCAGACTGAGACATAAAAAGCTTCCCTCGCACCTTCCTGCTTGGAAAGCAGGCTGTTCAAAGTCTCAGTTCTTTGAGGTAAGGAGGCAAAGGATGACCACATAGAAAAAGACAGATGCTTAACCAGCTCCAACCAGCTCCAGGCCATACCCAAAAGGCTCTCTCTATATATATATGAGTGAGAAATCCTGCCTGAGTGTCAGACAGCTTTAGCCTTAATGTGATATGATAGATTTAGAACAGGAATATACCACCTGAACCCAGGAACCGAGAACAGCCAATGCAAGAAATAATGCTAAATAAATGTTTTGTGGGATGTTTTATGGAGATTAGAACATTTAAACAACACCAAAAGACCCAGAAACTCTATATTTGAAAATTTATTTAAAACATGTGCTTCTGTGTAAAGGAGGCCTCTACTGTAGTTTCTGTTTTATTTTATTTTGCTGTTTGTTTGGTTGTTTGCTTGCTTTTTAAGACACGGTTTCTCTATAACCTTGGCTGTTCTGGAACTAGCTCTATAGACTAGGCTGGCCTCAAACTCATAGAGATCCACCTGTCTCTGCCTCCCTAATGCTGGGATTAAAGATTAAAGTCACACACTATCACCACCCATTGAGCCCAAGGTCATTTTTGTTTTCTTTTAATTAATTAATTAATTAATTAATTAATTAATTAATTTACTTTATATCCAAACCACAGTGTTCTCTTCCTCCTGCCCTCCCAGACCTCCCCACCACCCCCTACACACACACTTTCCTCCACAATCCACTCCTTCTCCATTTCTTTTCAGAAAACCGGAGGCCTCCCATGAATATCAATCATCCTTGACATATCAAGTTGCAGTAAGAATAGATTCATATTCTCGTATTGAAGTTAGACAAGGCAGCCCAGGAGGAGAGTTTGGAAAAGGCAGGCAACAGACTTAGACACAGTACCTACTCCCACTATTAAGAGTCCCACATGAAGACCAAGCTACACAACTGTTACATATGTGCAGTTGATGTATGCTCTGTGGTTGTCAGTTCACTCTCTGTGATCCCCTATGGGTCCACCTTAGTTACATTGTCAGTTTTCTTGTGTCCTTGACCCATTTGGCTCCTACAATCATTCTTCCCCCTCTTCAGCATAATTCTCTAAGCTCTGACTAATGTTTAGCTGTGGGTCTCTGCTTCTGTTTCCATCAGTTGCTGAGTGAAGCCTCTTTGATGATGACTATGCTAGGTTCCTGTCTGTAAGTATACCAGCATACCATGAACAGAGGCAGGTGTGGGCATCCTCTCATGGCATGGGTCTCAAGCCAGACCTGTAACTGGTCATCCAGTCCCTCAATCTATGCTCCATCTATACTCCTGAACATCTTGTTGGCAGGACAAACAGTAAATCAAAAGTTTCGTGTCTGGTTTGGTGTCCCAGTCCTGTCATTGTCAGTCTCTCCTGGTTCAAGTCGCCATTGACAGGAGTCTTGGCTAGGGTCAACAGGAGGGATCAAGTGATGGGAGGGAGGACAGAAGAAGAGATTAGCAGAAGAGACAACTGGAATAGCACTGGGGAAAGAAGGTTCTTCTCTGGGATGTGCTAGAAACTTAAGGCAATGGAATCTCCCAGGAATCTATGAAGTTTTTCTTTCTTGACAGCAAAAAAACTGAGAGCAAAACTCTGTCAGTAATAAGTAAATAATTATGGCTTACCTCTATTAGAAATACTAATGATCAGAAGTTAAGAAAACCAAGTTGGAGATTGGTATTGCATGTACAAAAATGACATAAGTTCAAGTTACACTCTTTAGTGAAGACAACAATATCCAAACTGGTATTTATTCTTTAACATGGTTCCTGGTTTTTTTTTAAATGTGCTTCTATATATTATAGACAGAGCATGTGACAGGAAGAAGGTATAGATAAAATACATTATTGGGTGCCAAGTGCTGAGATGAAAACATTTATCAAACAAAGGAACAAGACAGTACTATATTTGCCATGCAAAAAAGTCTCAATAGCATGTTAAGGATAACCTATTAGAGACACCAGAGCAAACAGAACTCAAAAGCAGAAAAAAACAGGCTCTGTATGTTTTATGACTCTACCTTGTCACTGATTAAATTTAATTTAGCAAGTTTGAATTGGAAAAAATCTCTAGGTATATTTTGACCCATCCCTCTAAAATGTAAATTATCCCCTTATCCAGCATACCCATGATATACTTGCTGCTTTCCTATTAGTATCTTAGTAACTGTTTCAGTGATCAGATCAGTGGTTCTCAACCCGTGGGTCGCAACCCTTTTGGCAAACCTCTATCTCCAAAAATATCTATGCTACTATCCATAACAATAGCAAAATTATACTTATGAAGTAGGAACAAAAATAATTTCATGATTGGATGTACCACAACATGAGGAACTGTATTAAAGGACCACACACAGCATTCGGAAGGTTGAGAACCACTGCATCAGATCAACAGTTACAGGGTTGCAAGGCCTATGTGGAAGTAACCTTATTTTACTTAGTTATCACTCCAGAGTGTGAGAGTAGTGATGTAAAACACCAAAGGGCAGGTTGACTCTGACACTGCATAACAATGCTTCAAGGCTGCTATTTTCTGGTTCCATCCATTTGCCTACAAATTTCATGATGTCCACCCAGCAGAGGATCGAATCAGATGCTGAGACTCACAGTCAAACATTGGACAGAGCACAGGAAGCCTTGTGGAAGAGTTGGAGAAAGGATACAAGGACCCAGAGGGGACAGGAATTCCCCAAGATGACCAACAGAGCCAACTAACCAGGGACTGAGAGAGTGGGGGCTTGCAGAGACTGAAACATCAACCAAAGACCATGCATAGACTGGACTTATGCCCCCTACACACAGGTGCTTGGTCTTCATTTAGGTTCCTTAGTAAGGAAAGCCGGCAGGGGGTGAGGGGGGTTGGTCTCTGACATGAACTCTGTTGCCTGCTTTTCAGTCACCTCCCCCTGCCTCACCAGGCCGCAGGGAAAAGGTTGTGCTCAGTCCTAATGAAACTTGATGTCCTGGGTGGGTTATGGGAAGGATCCTCTTTTCTGAGGAGTAGCAGAGGAGGGCAGGATAAACGAAAGAGGGAAGGAAGGAGGGTGAAAACGGAAGGAGAAGAGGGAGGGGGCTATGATCAGGATGTAAAGTCAATTAAAAAAATTTACATGCTTCAAGACATGTAAGAAAAACCGTGGCACAAATGGGGCTTAGTACTCTCTGTGGTGTCAGGCATCTACTGGGAGTGCTGTGTGTGTCCATGTGGACAAAGGCCACTGTAAGATAAGATGGCTAGATACATTGTCAGAGCTCACCCAAGAACAGAACCACCAGCTTATATGGAAGGGAGGGTGGGGTAGGCAGGGCAAACTGGTTTATACTATTGCACGAGATTAACAAATCCCGATCCAGTAGGGTAGATTGACAAGCCAGACCCCAGCAAAGAGCCACAGTCATTGTCCTAGAGAAGAGTAGTTGTCCAAAGGCAATTCCTTGGCTAGAGGAAGCCTTTCTCTTTTATGTGACCTTTAACTGATCCAATGATGCTCAACCACATTATGGAAGGGTTGTCTGATTTGTTCAGTCTACCAATTTGAATATTATTGACCTCATTAAAAAAAGAAAGAAGAGAGAGAGAGAGAGAGAGAGAGAGAGAGAGAGAGAGAGAGAAAAGCTTCCATGGCTGGCAAGATATGGCTCTGGGGACAAAAACACTTACTGTCAAGGCAGAGTTCAGGCTGAGTTCAATCCCAGAAATCCACATGTTGGAAAGAAGAGAAAAGATATCCAGAATTGTCTTCTGCACCACATGCATGTGTCAGCACACACACACACACACACACACACAAACCCACCATGATAAATAAATAAATGTACAAACTGCTTTCATAGAAACATTCAGAATGCTTGACTACATAAGCAAGATTCAGCTACAAGCTGACACAGAAAATTAATCACCCACGAACTTTAGCACGTATTGCTTACCTGCTAATTTGTGAGATGTATGTAAAAATTATCTCCAATGTTATGCTTACCTTTTTTGAGATATGGAATCATTTCTGAAAAATAACTACAAATTGAACTCAACTCTGGGAAATAACTATGAATTGGATTCTGCTGTACTTAAAGTTACTTAAAATTTATCCTATTGTCTGTTAAGTCAATTTGAGCTGCAATAAAGATGGAAATAAAATAGGCTGGGGTTATTAGAGAGCAGTTTACACTCGAAAGGAAAATGAAAGTATTAGATCTGGGAAGGGACATAAAGAAACAAAATTCAATTGTTGTGCTGTTACCTATTTAAGCTCTTTCTCTGAAAATGAGCACAATGGTAATATGAAAACACAGACATGAGACAGGGCTGAGCTAAAGAACAAGCTAGTAAAAGACTGTCAGTGTTTCAAAGGGGGGAATTGGTAGGGAGGATCAGAAAACTGTAAAATAGAAATGATGTCTCTGTGGGAATGAGTAAGGGCTATAAATGGTCTCTGTGCAGAGAAGCAGCCGGAAAGAGAGGCATCCATGGATTGTCTTAACAGCATTTGACCCCTGGCATTAGTGTCCTGAGGTTCAGGAAGAAACAGAAGATAGCGATGGGGTCAGAGAGCAGCCAAGGTGTGTAAATCAGTAAGAATGCTTTTCCCAGATTCTGTGCTCCTTCAGAACCACATTCTGCCAGTTTGGCAATCACTTTGTCACCTGCATTTTCATTACAGATTACCAGGCTGAGAAGAATGATGTCTGGAGCAGAAATTAAGTTACCAATTTGTGACCAAAAACAAGCTTTCAAGCTTTTCTTCTGCAAGGTGAATTTATTTAATTTTCCTTTACGATAACACAGTTTGAGTCAATAGAGTGGAAACTAGGTAGTCGGTCACCCGTATTTATTGAGACATCTTCTACAGTCTCTGTACTTCCTTGCTCAGGTGTTGGTGTAATATTGCCTGTAGGTGGAATTCTTTTCAAAGATGCACTGGAATCGTGACATGACTTAGGACTCAGTAGCCAAGGGTCAGAGGCACCTGTAAGTTTGCCTCCATCCTTCCTTAGCTCTCTTAGCCTGTGTGTGGAAGGGGAGCGAAGAAACCCATTTCATCACTTCTGATTCAGGCAAATCTGAGATGTGGCTTCCACACAGCAGTTGCTGGGGAACTGGCAACACCGTCCCTTAGAGATCATCTAAACCCAGCCCCTCTTCTGGCTTGTGTCCTGCTTCCATTGATTGACAGCCGCTCCTGGGAATATTTCCCCGCAACTTATAGCACAGATGATTCTTATCTCAGACAACAGTAAAAGGCTCCACCACTTATGCTCTTTAAGGCTTTTTATGGTTGTGTCCAAACAATGCAGATTAAATAAATCCAGGACTTTTTACCCTGAGCCCTTGATTCTATAACCAAATTTGGTCCGAGTTAAAAGCATTTTAATTCTACTGTTATTGATGATGCCATGCATGACATCATTAATAGCCTGCAGGGTTTAGGATGAACAGTAATTCCAGAACAGGAAAGAGTCTGTGGACCTAGAGGTCAGACAGATGCAATATATCACAGCAAATTCCAGCTGGGTACCCCAGTTTTTTATTCTGAATCCAAAAATAAAATGGCCTCAAAGAGGTTTATATAAGTAAATGAGCAAAATCTAAAGCACCTGATACACAGTAAATGCAAATTATTATTTCATTTTTCTATCTAAAAGAAATTATTTCATCATAAGGAAAACAGAGTTGATCAATGGGTATGTTTCTACTGGAAGGTAGAACCCTAGTTAATTCTGTCATAGCTGCCAGCTTGTAGCTGAAGGAGAGTAACATGCTAATCTTTTTTTTTTCTGACTACTTACCAGTAATCTCAGCATTCTGATTTCTTGAATTATTGAAATTTGTTTTCCTTATTCAGTAGTATGTGTTTATTTAGTGATACTTAGATAAATGCCTGGATATTTCTTCAGGGCAATAAAGAAATGAACAAATATGCATTTAAATAATTAGTGAAAGTGGTGAATAAAATGGAGAACTGAGCATAGAAATGGGATAAAGTAAATGTATATGTGAAGAAGTGTCAGTGGAAGAAGGAAATAGCTCTCTGAGGGACATTTGATCTACATCCTGAGGGAAGACCAAAGCCAGTCTTTTGCATAGATAGGAAAGGGACATTCCATTAGAGGAAACAGCAAGTCTAATTATCTACCCTGGAATCCAAATATTGATGGTAGTAAAGGATAAAAAAGAGAGAGAGAGAGAGAAGTGGACAAGAACAGTGAACGCCAGGTGTTGAACAATTTTCTCAGCAGTGTACACACCATGGAGGAAGGGTTTTGTTTCTCTCTCTCTTTCTCTCTCTCTCTCTCTCTCTCTCTCTCTCTCTCTCTCTCTCTCTCTCTCTCTCTCTCTCTCTCTCTCTCTCTCTCTCTCTGATCTTGGCTACTAAATGAATTATATAAGATATGCCATGCCAGCTCTTTAATGACATTTTAGGCAGAACTTACAGTGTTACAGTTGGGTTCATATATCACATTAGTGGATCCAGTTAAGTGAAGCTGAGTCTAAGACTTAATTAACTCTTTGATGGAGCTCAACTTTCTGTTCTTTGGCTGAAGCTGCCCAGCAGCTGATGGACAACAGAATCAGTGCTTTGCCTTTATTTCTTCTGCCTCTATTTTCTGGGTTTCACTTTTCCTCTATGGCTTAGAACACTGAAGAAGAAAAAAAAAAACATCTCTGATGTTACTGATGTGGCAGCTTCACCTCATCTGTCATCAACACTATCACTGACATCCAAATGCTGTCTCTCACATGGAAGTGTGTGGAGGTTCTTCAGAAGCCTTGCAAAGCCATTCTGTCCTTTGAGGGAGACAATCAATTCCAACCCAGTCTGCCTCTCTATCCCTCAGTGATGTATACTGCAGTCTCTTAGTACCAGAAACTTTGCTTGTGCCTGGTTCCATGTACCGCACCCATCTGATCTTGAGAAGGGTTGATATCCATTTCCAATTTCCAGTACAGACATGATTTGCCAGGTGCTCAGCGCACTCAACCATACTCTTGCACTTTACAACCATTTTTCTGATGGGCACTTTGGGAAGCTGATAATCCCCCTGCACAGGAAAATACCCAACCTACAATTCACATCACTTACTTCAAACACTACCAGTCTGTGAATGGATCTCTGAAAGTGGAAGTACCCTTTCCTTGACTTAAAAAAAAAAATCATGTTTACTTAAATCACTATCTCATTTTCTAGCTATGTCTTAATTACTCAGGACTGAACACTAACAAATAGGTATGATCTGAAATATACTCTCTGACAAGGGATGGCCATGTTATCTCCAAGGTTCCCACCAAATCATTCTAAAATATGTGTTTTTGTCTCTGCAGGAACAATCCCTTCTAATGAGTGTAAACACTTGGGAAGAGGTATGATGAGTTTTTCTCTTTTTCTAATTGGTCTTCTTGTTTTAGTTTATAATGAAGAAGAAAATTAGGTAAGTTAGATGAGTTGGTTGCATACTATGAAAAGCAGAAAAGAGTAAAATCAAGCATTCCCTACTTAACTGGTTAATGTACATTAAGGTACAATTAAAAATTAAATGAAAGAATGAAAAAGGAAAAAAGTAATGTCAGTTTTCTTTTGTGTGTATGATATATGTGCTTGTATATATTCATGTATGTGGAGCCCAGAGGTCAAGATCAGATATCTTCTTCTATCACTCTCCACATTATTTTTTGAAACAGGATCTCTCTTTTTTATTTGTTTGGTTTATTTCTTTTTTCTTTCTTTCTTCATTTCTCTTTTACTTTTATTTTTATTCATTTTATATCCTGATTGTGGCCCCTCCCTCATCTCCTCCCAGTCCCACCCTCCCTCCTTCTTCCCTCCACCCCTTTCCCTACACCTCAGAAAGGAGAAGTCCTCCTTACCTGCCATCTGACGCTAGCTTATCAAGTTTTATCAGGACTGCCTGGATCCTCTTCCTCTTCCTCTGTGGCCTGGCAAGGCTGCCTTGGCAGAGGGAAGTGATCAAAAAGCAGGCAAACAAGTTCTTGTCAGAGACAGCCTGGGCTCCCATTACTCAGGTACCCACATGGAGACTGGGCTGCCTATTGGCTACATTTGAGTCAACAGTAAGATGTGAGGAGGACAGAAGCATGGCACCTGAGCATAGGTAACCAGCCATGTAGCAGAATGTAGATTAAAATAAATGGGTTATTTTAAGTTATAAACTAGTCAGGGAAAAGCCTAGCTATATGGCCTAGGTATTTGTAAATACATTTTGAGTCGCATAAGTCATTATTCCAGGAGCTTGAGGCCAGGATTAAAAAAACACCCCAGTAGACTTGAGTGCTCATAAATCTGTAGAACCACTCTCTACCAGGAACCGCATACTTGGCTGGTTATAGGTTATATAGGTTATTTGGCCCTCTGTCCTCTTCTCTACTCTGGACGCTCTAGAGTCCTCTTATATCCACCTTGGTTATATATACCTCCTGTTACTCACCTCAGCCTCTCCTCACAGCCCACCTTCATTCCCTTTGGACTCACTGTCATCCATGGCCAGAGCCAGAATACCACTATTCCTGCTTCTTCCCTATTTCATGGAATCAGACCACAAAGTTCTGCTTAAGAAATGCGAAAGCCAGTCCACTTTGCCTGCTTGCTAGCTATCACCCGCCACAAATACTACATCAATCTGAGACTGCTTAGAGTCTGAATGTAGAACTCTAATGAGAACTTTAAATCTGGAATCGTCAGAATCTGAATCTTAAAACAGAGTAACCTCAAGCATCATTCTTCTGATCCACAACCTGTCAGATTTGGGTAAGAGAAACCAGAGGCAAATGCCACCCAACTAATGCAAGGGCAGATATCTACACCAAGAAAAACAACAAACATCAATAGTTCCAGATATCTAGATCCTAGGAGTAGTAGGGGACATGAACAACCAAGAAGAAAATATGTCTTCCCGATAAGCCAGCAACACTGTTGCCATGGGACTGACAGAATAAAATTATTTTGGCTGATTCCAATGACACAGTTTATCATACTAAGGAAAGCATAGTGGCTGGAACAGCTCCATCTATGGCAATGTGTACTTGTGGCCAGTTCATATTTTGGTGGGTCAGAGACAAAGAGTGTGCAGGCCAGGATATAGCTTCAACCAAGGTATATCCTGAAGTCTAACCTCAGTGGCTCAACTCAGCCATGTTCCCCCAAAGGTTATACAATCTTCCTAAATAGTACCACCAACATGGGATCAATTACTCAACACATGAGTCACTGGGACTATGTCACATTTATTTCCTAACATCTAGCTCCTGTTTTCCCCAGCTTCTTGGCCATCTAATGATGTAAAATGTATCCATTGCAATTTTAAAAGTCTCTAGTGTCCTAAATACCCCCAACAGTGTTTGAAAGTCTTCAGTACATTCTGATACCCAAGACAACTCTTAACTGTGAGATCCTGCAAAATAAAATAGAAAAAAGTAAAATAAAATAAAAGCACTTATATTGTTCCAATATAGAACAATAAGGGTGAAGAATCCCTATTTTTTAACTGGAGGAATTAGATTATAGCAAGTAAAGATTAGACAAAATCAAACAGCAAACAGCAAGCTCTGTAGCTAGTTTGATGTCTATCATATAGATGTCATTATCTGAGTTCAAATAAGCCTAGCCATTCAGCATTGTGCCTGCAGCCCATATGGACTCTATTTTGGCTCAGCTCATTGCCTGCAGCTTTCCTTGGCAGACATCCCATATTCTTGACATCTCCAACACCATGGATCTCCAAGGGCAACTTTGACTTCACCTTCTCTTATTTCACACACTGACCTCTCAGGACTTCTCTCAAGCAATCTGACTTGTCTGCACACTTCCTGGCATCATTAGCTTTTATAGACAACCTGTACATGACTCAGTGATTCAAAAAACTCTTGTATCCTGTGAGCCTGCAAAATCATCACTACACTCATGACATCAAATTCTGATGCCAGGTTTAGATGGAGCCAGGCCCAATTAGAGCACAGCTACAGGGGCCTCCCAGCTGCTGCAGCATCAATGTGCCCACATAAGTAAACCTGCGAAGATGTTTCCCTAAGTGCTGTTTGAGCAGGGTACTCGTGCAGTAACACTCTTAGCTCAGAAACTTTTTTAAGCATGTTTCTTTTTAATTAATTTTCATTTTTGTGGATTGGAGCACTTGACTAATGGGACCTTGACCTCAAAGTATCTTCCTTATCATACCAGCGAAAATTTGCTTGCCATGCTCTTGATGGTGATAATTTCTTCAGTTCAATGATGAATAATTTCCTCAGTTTAATGGTGATAATTTCCTGTCCAGTTCTGATATCCCACAACTCGAAACGTATGTACAAGATTGATGCTTTACTTACCAAATTACACAGCCTTCACTTCGTTCTGCTCTGCATTTTGTTTTAAATTATCACTATATAAGTCATTAAAAATAACCAATATCAAACATGCTACAGTCTAAATGTCATACTATGCAGTTTCCTGCATCAAAGAAATATTCTATTACTTTTGAACCCAGACTCACATATATCTTCATGGTATGGGCAGAATATAGCTGTATTCTTTAGCAGAATGATATAGGAAGGACTTTCAGGTTCAATCTCCAATAAAACCCTTGTTCCCTCTGCAACCTCAATACCACAGGGTCCACTGTCCACATTTTTATCAGCATCCTTGGCTTTTGTACTCCCTTTGTAACTGTCCCTGCTTACAATGTTCTGTCCTCTAACCTTCATCTTAAGTTGTTCCTCCACAAACCAGTTCCAAGAGGCTATGATCTACGTGGTCAGTTTGTCACATATCACATCTTAGTGCCAATTTTCTGGATAATTTAATTTTTTGTTAATATGGAAAAATACCTGCCATGAAGCAACCTGAGAGGAAAGATTTGTTTTGACTCATGAGTCATAAGGCATGTTCCATCACAGCAGGAAAAAATGTTAGCTAGGTAAGCTCTTAGAGAGGAGCACTTGTGGCAAAATTTCTTCACATCTTGATGTATGCAAAAGAGCTCATAGGGCAGAAATGGGATCTTGGTATAAATAATCCTCAGGAACTCACTTCCAGAGGTCCACTTGCAAACCCATGCTTCATGCCCTTATTGTTATTATTATTATTTCCTAAAATAATGACTATCTGGGGCCAAGTGTTCAGATGCATGTATCAGTGGCACTTGTTTAATATTCAAACCATAAAAGTATTCAGTGGTTACTGGTGATGTACTAATTACATTAAATTGATACCAGGTTTGGTATGGAGTTGGTATTGTTACGGGCTTTGTTTTCTTATTTCTGAATGGTACTGGAGAGTCATCCTTGAAGCACACCAAGAAGACATTCAAATAAAATCTTAAAACTGTAAGAGTTATACATCCTAACAGATGTGCAAATCACATCAAAGAAACATAAGAAATGAAATAATAAGCAATATGACAATCCCTTCAAAAATCCCTTCAACAACATAACTCCTAAATAACTATATCTTATGATACTGAATTGGTTACAACACAACCAAAAACTCAGGAGCCACTTGCCATGATTATCAGTGACCTCCAAGGGGATAAAAATATACAAATGAGTAAAGTTAGGAAGCCAACTCAGTACCTGAAGAAGACAACAACATGGATGAGAAATTCAATCACATGGAAGAGAAATTAACCAAGGAAATTAAGTTGGGGTAGGGGGTGAGAATTGAAAAGAACTCAACAAGTCAAGTCAAAAACACAATATCTAGAGTTGAAGATCAAATCAAAGAATGCCCACATTTATATATCAAATAAATAAGACTATAACTTTTAAGAAGTTTGAGACATGACCAAAGACCCAAACCTAATTACCGATGATTAAAAAGAATTGAAATTAAAGGCACAAAAAAACTTATTTAATGAAATAGAATTAAACAAGATATATTTGGATCCTCTAAATAGGGAGGATCAGATAATCTCTTCTCAGCGTGTTAGAGTTAAAATCCAAATATTGTAAACCAAAGGGCCAATTTTAAAAGCTGCAAGAGGAAAAAGAAAAACCTGACAGTAGTGAGCCCAGCTGAGTAACACCTGTCCTGCTGAAAGTAACTGAAAACATGTAACCACAAGAGTGTAGAGGCCCTGGACCGAACAATACTGGATATGACTGCATCAACAGTAATATGTAGAAATCAGTAAAGCACATCAGCATAGTGAAAAACGAAAATCCTGTGATTTCCTAAAAGCAGGGGGAAAAGTCTGCCTCCAAACCTGACAACTGGAGTCCAGCTCCTGGAACTCACATGACAGAAGGAAAAAAGTGACTCCTGCAAGTTGCCCTGTGACTCTGCACACATGTACATGTGTGCACACACATACACACTCCACCACCACCAACAACAAATAAGTAAATGTACAAAAGAACCTTCCTATCTGATTACATCACTATACCCATTAGCATCATTTCCCTATCCCTTCCTTCTCCCCATACTTCTCTCTGCTTCTCTGACCATTTTATTCTTTACTATGTTGAAATTCACTTTTTGTCTTCCATGAATGAGTGAGGCCATGTAGTAGCTACACTCCTGTGCCAGGCTTAGATAATTTTGTTCTATTTATTTTCCTGCAGGTTTTCAACCTCTTATGGACAAATGATATTCCATTACATATGTATACCACATTTTCCTTATCTATTTATCTATCAATAAACACTTGGGTTGAGCCCATATTTTGGATGCTGGAAATAGTGATACATAAGAGAGCACACATGTGACAATAGCTGGCTCATCAACGTGCCAATTCCTTTCCATATATCCGCAGCAGTGTGATTAAATAATCATATTCAGAAGAAGGCTGTGTTTTTATTGTAAAGTGAGAAATACAGAAATTATTGGGGTGGAGATTAAAGCTAGAGAGACAGCTTAGCAGTCAAGAGTGCAGCACTCCTGCAGAGGATTTGCATTCAGGAGCCAGCACCCACTTCATATGCACACAACTGCCTGTAGCTCTAACTCCAGAACGTTAGACTCTATCTTCTGTCCTCCACCGGTACCTGTGCTCACATCACATGCCTGCACTCATGTGACATACCCACACGTGGACACATGCATACACATGTAAGTAAAAATAAACTACGATATTTTTGAAAATAGTGTTAGATTGGACCACAATTGACAATTAACATTATATAAGTTAATTTTGAATTTTCTATTCAGATCTATAGAAATGATCTTGCAAGATAAAAAGCGTACAAGTGTACTATTGTGTAAATTTTAAAGTAGAAGTCCCATAAACAGAAACCCATACATGACTACCTGTTGTTGGAAAAGGAGACCATAAAACATAGCATAAAACACAGCACAGAATGGCAAAAGAAAACAAATGAAAAAAGTCATTATCTAAAGGAATGTATTTAAAACCTCAAGTTGAACTCTACTGTTCCTACAATTTAGTCCTTTCAACATTAAAGGTAAGGTAAATCTAAGAATATGAAGAACTGGACATTGTAGCCAGCCCTGAGGAGACAGGATGAGCGTGAGCGAGGGTTGGACAGAAGGGAAGGAGGTCCTCCCCTGTTGGTGGACTTCGAGGGGTCGGGGAGGAGGGAGATGAGGGAGGGAGGGGGAGGGTGGGAGAGAATGAGGGAGGGGGCTATGCCTGGGATGCAAAGTACCTAACCTGTGATTGATATAAAAATAAATAAATTTTAAAAAAAAGAATATGAAGAACTAATTAATCCAAATATATCTGGTTTACAGGAGGAAAAAAAAATCCCATAACTGAAAACCATTATACATGACTTAGGCCTGGACAGAAAGAATGATGCCTTACACTGTTTTTAAAGAAATGGCAATGAGAAGTCTTAGGAAAAAGGAATTTTCTGCCAAACAGAGTCCAGGCCACAACACTCACCTTCAGAACAAACTCCTCTAGAAATGTTTCTAAAGCAAGAGTCAGATGAGGGATTAGGAGGACATCTAAAACAAGGCTCATCCTGTGGTTATGAGATAACAGCAAAAAAGGGAAGCATCCAAACTTACACTTTTCAATTTCCCTTACACATGACAAAGAAACATGTGCAAACCTGGCTTACCTACTTCTGTAAGCACCATTACTAAGTGAATACATCGCTTATGCTTGGAAAATGACAATGATTTAGAAAATGACCACAGACTAACTTCTTTGTTGTCTTTTTTCTCTATGCAGAAAAGTCAACCGACTAATACACAAAATATGCACATGTGCAGCCCCTCCCCCAAACAGTGCTTGCCTACATCTTTAGAGACATGAACTAGGGAGGAAAATGTCACTACTTCATCACCATAGAATATAATAAAGTTGTATTGATTTAAAAAAATGAAATTCATGATGACATCAACTAGTCTGCCAAAAAAGTCATTCTCTGAATTGCTTCTTGTATAGTCAATCATTTATTTTGCTCCCCATGGTAATCAACATGCATGGTATCAGAAGTCCACTATGCTAAAATTCTTGCTTCACATGAACCAAGTGTCTTATGTAGAGAGGTCATACGATTGCAAGCCTAAACAATATAACATAAGCCCACAGGCACTGGCTTACATGACTCTGTGTGGCATAACCAAAAGCCAAGTGTTTAACTGTAGCAAAGAAATTTCAGGCAAGAATGTGAACTGATAAAGACATTTCATGCCAAATAATGGGGACTATCTTGCAATTGTTTCCTTGGTTTTGCTGATGAATAAAACTCATCTTAAAGTCTCATGCTGAAGAATAGATTATTGACGGATGTGGGGGTGGGGCCGCTCTTTTGAGATGGGAGGAGAGGAAGTGGCGAATTAGCTTCCTTCTTAGTAATTAAAAAAAATAAAACAACGACTTCTTTAAATTATTTTTTCTTAGTTTCAAAGCTTTTAATTTTAATTGATGTTCCTTGGACATCCCAGCAATTAACAGGATATGTTTGTCCATTTTTTCCTGTTCTGTCTTAAAGTCCTTCCTTGCACTTCAAAGACTTTCATAGATTCACATGAGCAAATACACACACATCCCATAAAACTCAGCTACCTGAAATCATAGCTGAGCATTCAGAGATTATTGATTAATAGAACCAATGTACTTTAAAGGCTAAGTTGTAATCTTTCGCTTTGATTTTACCTCTCAAAATGTTGGTAACAAACAATATCTTTGAGGCCATAGCTTTCTTCTTTTATGACAGGCAAATGTTTAAAAGAAAATTTTCCCTTTGGCATTGCTGTACCATTCTCCACATTTACCTTGCAGATTTTTAACTGATATTAAATTCTACCTTCAACGACTCTGACTGAAACAGTTACTGTGCTTGTTGGGATGCATTGATGACCAAGACATAAATTCAATAGTGAACTTCAAAGGATTCAGGCAGGATCACAAGATAGTTCCTGTCTACCTTCCATCCAGTGTGATACAGAAATTAATACAGAGATAAACATATTTGACTTTTTTAAACAATAAAGAAAGAGCTAACATGCAGAAATAGCCTCATTTAGAGCTTGAATTTTATAGTAAATAGTAATTTTCATGCTTCAAAAACAAATTTTCCCATAAGAATAATGGGAAATGAAGCTTTAGATGGAAAGAATATCTCATCAAACTCTATTCAATACATAATAAAAGCATTCAAATCATTCATCATTTTCTTAAACACACAGTATTAGGACAATTCAGTGTCTAAAAGCAAAAATGGGTTTGATCACTTGCAAACTCAGACAATGATAGTTTTCTGTGTGACTCTAAGTCATGAGGATCCAGCTGAGTTTTATGAAGAATTACCAACCACCATATTGTCTTCTCTGGGACTAGTCCCTAATTATCTCAGGGAATATTCTCTATTCTTTTCTCTTTCTCTAAAAAGGTAGGTTTTTCAAACACTAGTCTGTCAAACTCAGTCTAGACAGCAGTTCCACACTCCTCAAGCATTCGGTTGGCAATTTACACCCACATTTGAACACTGCTTGGTTCAGACTTCAAATTCTCAAAAGAAAAATAAAATATGATCAAATCTCTACCAGAGCTTATGTTTACAATTCATAATTTTGAACGGATATCATGAAGCATCACGTTATTCATTTCAAGACACACATGTCAATGCAGTACATGTTCATCACCATCTACCCAGCCACAGAACACAGGACACACATGCCCCATCACTCATGAAAGAAGCTACTTATAAAAGAAAGAGGCACCCTGCCCCCTTGTGGGAGATCTGATTGCAAGTGCCAATCCTTGAGAGTAGTCTTGATCCAGATGGATCACAGAGGTGCTCTA
>CM053764.1:131057967-131079386 GCA_028658305.1 Pachyuromys duprasi
GTGTAGAACTGAAGACCCTAGTGAGGGAAACAGGGACTGTTTCAGTCATGTACTTGATGGCTAACTCTTTGACCCTCCCCCCATACAAGCCGGGGAGTGACAGACTGGCTAGATCCCAGGGGAGGACATTGCAGCCAGCCCTGAGGAGACAGGATAAGCTGGGGTTGGATGGAAGGGAAGGAGGTCCTCCCCTGTTGGTGGACTTGGAGGGGGCGAGGAGGAGGGATATGAGGGAGGGAGTGGGAGGGTAGGAGGGACTGAGGGAGGGGGCTACGCCTGGGATTCAAAGTACCTAACCTGTGATTGAGATAAAAATAAATTAATTAAAAAAAAAGAAAGAAAGAATCAGGTGTTGTTACACACAGTGGCACTCACTGGAGAAAACTAATATCTCTTTCTTAGCAGATATGATTTTAAAATAGCTTCTTCTACACCTAAAGAAACTAAACAAGAAGGAGGGCCCAGGTAAAATGATCAATCCTCACTCAGAAAAACAAACAGGATGGACATTGGAAGAAGGAGAAAACAGGAAACAGGACAGGAGTCTACCACAGAGGGCCTCTGAAAGACTCTACCCAGCAGTGTATCAAAGCAGATGCTGAGACTCTTATCCAAACCTTGGGCAGAGTGCAGGGAATCTAATGAAAGAAGGGGGAGTTAGTATGACCTGGAAAGGGCAGGAGCTCCACAAGGAGAGTAACAGAACCAAAATATCTGGGCACAGGGGTCTTTTCTGAGACTGATACTCCAACTAAGGACCATGCATGGATATAACCTAGAACCTCTGCTCAGATATAACCCATGCAGCTCAGTGTACAAGTGGGTTCCCAAGTAATGGGAACAGGGATTTTCTCTGACATGAACTCAGTGGTGGCCTCTTTGACCACCCCCCAAGGAGGGAGCAGCCTTCCCAGGCCACAGAGGAGGTCAATGCAGCCAGTCCTGATGAGACCTGATATGCAAGGTCAAATGGAAGGGGAGAAAGACCTTCCCTATTAGTGGACTTGGAGAGGGGAATGGAAGGAGATGACAAAGGGAGGATGGGATTGGGCAGGAATGAGGGAGAGGGCTATAGTTGGGATACAAAGTGAATAAACTGTAATTAATATAAAAAATAAAAATTTAATTTAAAAAATAGAGAATAGCTTCTTCATTTATAGATGAGAATTTGTGTCCACTTTATTTTCTCAAAGATGGGATTCTCTTTGATTTGAATATATGCGTGGGCTTATGTATGTTGTCATGGTCTCTTTGAGCTCACATATATAACAATTCACACTCTGGAGCAAGCTCCTTACCTAGGAGTGGTTCGTCAACACAAAATGTACTTGTGGTGGTTTGAATAAGAATGACTCCCTATAAATTCGTATATTTGAATACTTAGTCATCAGAGAGTGTTACTACTTGAGAATGATTAGGTGTGGCCTCATTGGAGGAAGAATGTCACTGGGAGTAGGCTTCAAAGTTTCAAAAGCCCAGTCTAGGCCCAATGTCTCACTTTTCATACTGCCTGCAGATCAGGATGTAGAACTTTCAGCTACTTACCTAGCACCATGTCTGCCATTGTGCTACCATATCCCACACCATGATGGTAATAAACTAAACCTCTGAAACTGTAAGTAAGCCCCAATTAAATGCTTTCTTTTATAAGGGTTAGCTTGGTCATGATGTCAGAACAAGATGGTAGTTTTTAATGCCTTATTGTTTTTTTGAGTTTGCTTTGTTTTTATTTGGTAGGTTTTATTGTTGTTTTGCTAGTGTTTTATTTTTAGAGAGATGGAAAAAAGAGAGAACATGAGGTTGTGTGGATAGGCAGGTGAGGGTGGGGAGGACATTGGGGGAGAATATAATCAAAGTATACTATATGAAAAAGATGTTAATTTTTTTCAAAGAACCAGACCCTGGAAAGATGGCTCAGTGGTTAAGAATACTTGCTAATATATTTGGTCTTTGTGGAGCTCCTGTCCTCTCCAGGTCATACTAACTATAAAAATTATTTAAAAAAAATAAAAAATAAGAATATTTGCTGTTCTTATAGAGGACCCAGGCTCAGTTCCCAGTGCCCACCTGACAGTTCACAACAGTCAGAAACTTTAGTCCCAAGTGATCTGATGCCCTTTTCTGAACTTCATAAACACTGCATGTGGTACACATACATGAACCCAAAACACCTATACACATAAAATTAAAATAAATTTAAAAATTTTTTAAAGAATCAAATGAAAACAATAAACCTTAAAAAAAGCAAATTATGAAAATTAAAACCCACTGAATAGATTCAAAAGTAGAATAGCATGACGGAAAATACAACCATTAAATTTAAATCAGTAGAATGTACCCAACCTGAACATAGAAGTAAAAGTCTACCAAACGATCTGATAGTCAAACCGCTGAGCGAGCCCCAGCAGGCAAGGTGAAACATGGTGGGCCTAAAGGAGAAGCCAGATAAAATAGCTAGAATCTTCCGTAATTTGACAAAAGTCATAACTTTCTGAGGTTGAGGAAATTCTAAGTAGAAAGAATCCAATGACACTTCCTCTGAGACACATCTGAAAACTATAGACAAAGCAGAAGTTTAAGAGCAATAAGAGGAAATGCCACATCACCTCTAAGAAGAGTTCAGTCCCCACGATGTCTTTAGCAGACATTTCTCTGAAGCAGCAGAAGCTAAAAGGGAAAGGCACAGCAATTTCCAAAAGTTGAACGAAAAGAGTTGTAAACTGCTCGTGGCACCTGCTCTTTAGGAATAAAGTGGACATACTGGTATTTTTAAGTAATAAAAAACTACAATAATCATCATTAATAGTTTTACCCTTAAAAGTTGAGAAAGAAAGTTCTTCAAATATACAAGTAATGTTAAAAAGAAGAAATACATCAGGAACCAGAAAGAAGAATATGAGAAAATATAATTTAGTAAAATGAACTATTCACCTTGAGAGTTTGACAGACAGAATAAGTGGATGATACTTGAAACAAAATCATAACATAATCTCAAACTCAAGACAGTGACATATCTAAGTTGTGGAAGTAAAGCTATTTCCGTGATTCACCCGAAGTGGTAAAGAGCTATTCTACATAGTTATGTCACTAGACTGTGAAATCTTGAGCAACATCAAGAAAATGATATGAAGATGAACTGTCTTAGTTAGGGGTTTTTATTGTGGTAATAAAGCATCATGACCAAAAGCAATTTGGGGAGGAAAGTATGTGTTTCATATTATAGCTTGTAGTCCATCATCCAGGAAAGTAAAGCAAAACCTTGGAGGCAGGGCTTGATGCAGAGACCATGGAAGGATTCCACTTAATGGCTTGCTTTTCCTGGCTTGCTTAGTCTGCTTTCCTAGAGCACCGTGCACCACCAGCTCAGGGGTGGCACCACCCCTTCCCATATCAATCATCAGCTAAGAAAATGCATCAAAGGGTTACCCACAGGCAAGTCTAGTGGGGGCATTTTTTCAATTGAGACTCACTCATCTTGACTTGTGACAAGTTGACATAAAACTCACTAGCATACTGACCTATGACAACAACATGATCAAAACAGTAAAAAATAAAATGGGATCAAATCTTAGAATGTGTCCATTTAGCACACAGGAAGGCAAGAAAGGAAAGAGTAGCAAGTGGGAGGTGACAAGTAGACAGACTTTTATCAAGAGTTCATATGATGTTATTTTAATGACATAAAAGATTAGACTATATAAAAAAATATGCAGCCTGTAGGGCCCAGGTAAAGAAACCTGGATTTATGAAGACCTAAGACAACATTGAGCTTGGTGTTTGCTCAGCATAGCAAGAAGGCTAACATATTTGATAGTTCAGGGACTTAGCTGAAAATAAATCAAGATGGGAACAAGACCCATAATGACAGGTGGGTGCTGACAAATAAGTATAATTCTGAGTGTAATACAAAGCTAAGAAGGTACACAATTTTGTGTACAATTCAATATAAATGTTCAATAAAGAACACTTGAGCTGCCCTGTGAATCTCAGGCTAGTCATGTGACCAAAGAGGAAACCAGAAAGATCAGAACTCTAGTTTTAAATTTTTTATTAATTTATTTATTTACCTTACATTCTGGTCATAGCATCCTCCCCCAGATAGGACAAAACACATGGGTAGCAAAAGACGGAGTGACAGATAGAGATGTGCAAGCAGTCATTGGACCTAAGAAGAAACAGACAGTAACCCAGGCATGCAAGGAGGAGGAAAATAAGCACGATAAAGGTATGAGAGAAGGAAAGACAGCAATATTCAAATTCTTCTCAACCATGAATTTACCTAAACTCACATAAACTTAATAGTATTTATCAGTCAGCATCATACAGAGAGACAATCCCTGAGTAGGATCCAAGAGTTTAAGCTTTATCAGTAAGACTCATCCTAGATTTTTGAACCCTATTTGAAATATATTCCCTGACACAGAGTGTCGGTCATAAGGTTATTGTGTGATTCAAATACTGGTTTCTATACCCACCCCCAATCTGGTTGTAACCCTTGTTCTAAGAATCTCCTGTCTCAGTGTTGTGTAAGCACTGCTCCCCAATTGTCCCCTGATATGCCAGTAAAGAAGCTTATAGCCAATTGCTGAGCAGGGAAGAGAATAGGGCTGGACATGCTGCCAGCCAGGAGAAGGGAGTGGAGGATTCAGCCAGGGGATTTAACCATAGGCATATGTCTAGAAGCAACCAGGAGAGAGCTCAGCAAATGAAGCTACAAAGTGAAAATATCTCTGAGATGTATGTTGGGAGGTAGCCAATTAGCTTAGAGAATTAAGAATAGAGTTAAGAATAACTGCTCAGTTATTGTGCTATGAAGGTTATTATTAACAAATATTATAGAGTCTCAATTATTTGTGTGATAGCTGGCTTAACAGCGAAAATGAGAAACAAACACAGTTTTATAAAAATAACACTGACAACTGTGCTGTCCAACTTCTAAAGAAGCTTTTTGGACCTATTTATTTTTATTCCTTAAAGTAGCAAGATAAAGATGATACCTTCTCCCTAGACTTCACCTGAGCATCTATAGTGTCTCAAAACACTGGAATTAAGCCCACAAGAAACATTCTAGATATTATAAAGACATACTGAGCCAAACAAAAAGCAATAATGTCATTAATAAAGGCACAGAAAGAATTTGTAGTAAAGCTAGAGAGATAGCTGAGCAATTAAGAGAATTGCTGTTCTTGCAGAGGACCCAGGTTTGGTTCCCTGCATTCATATAGTGGTTAACAACAATCCTTAACCCCCATTTCAGAAGTGTCATGCCCTTTTCTGACTCTGTGGACACTAGACACCCAAATGATTCACACATACACCACACCACACACACATACACACAGAGTACAAATAAATATTCTTAAAATATTTTATACTAAAAGCACTTTCTGTGTCTTAAGTGAAGCTCCAAACAAGCATTGTAAAGCTGAGAGAGATCTAAAGACAGAAAATTAAAATGACGAAAGGTACCAGTCAGAATAAAACTAAAATAAGTAGCATTATCTCACTGTCTCCTATGAGAAAAATTAAAACTAAGGAAACACAGACATAAATATTCTAAAAAGCACAAATAAAGTAAACATATATTCCATCAATTTTCCCATTATACTAAAATAAGATACTCTTGGAGAATAAAAATAGCAATTCTGGGAAAAAAATAGCAATATGGGGACAAATATTACAAAATATTAAAAGCATATCCCTACTTAGTTATCAAATATACATTCCAAAGGATGTGAAATAAAGTTCAGCAAGCCAGGAGATAAGCACTGGCTTGGGAGTTTCCAACTTCCTCAAAAGTAACTATAAAATAATCTACCAAAACAGTTTCACTAAGGTAGGGAGGAACAGTGGACTGATTCTCTCAAAACACGAAAATATGCTTCATATTTTACAGTCTTTAAGCAGAGCCCACTGCTTAAAGAGTTCACAATATATTAAGTCACGGTTCATTTTCAATAAGACATATGACATGTGGATGTAGCTATGGCAGATCATGTGACCACCAGGTACTGCCAGGGATACTTAAAGCACTCAATGCTGCAAAGCCAGAAACCTTGTACAAGAACTATGTAACTTTAAAGGCCCATCTTCTGTCACATACACAATAAACAAGATAACTGCCTGGTATAGTGTCAATACATCAGAGGCCCCCAAGTATCTGTTTAAAATCAACATGATTGTTAAATAAATATAGATAGATAGATGATACATAGATAGATAGATAGATAGATAGATAGATAGATAGATAGATAGATAGATAGATAGATAGATTCATTCTCAAACTGCCAGCTGATGAAGAGTTGAATATATTTCATTTCCTCTGTTCCTTCCCAATATTCATTACAATGACAGTGAAAAACTAAAGCAATTCATAAAAAAAAAAAAGGTAAATCCAATATGGTATAATGATACTCCACTTTGGGGAGCTGAGGAAGGTAGAGAAGAAGGAAAGCCCTATATGCCTTTGACCCAAGAAACTGTCCAACTGGAGTCATCACAGGGGCTTGACTTAACTCTGGAGGGTTGTTGAAGAATTTCTATGAGATACTCTCACAGACACAGATTCCGGGCTGTGAGAGCCGGAGGATCAGGACATCTCCTACAAGACAGTGTCTTCCCTGTGTGGAAGCTGCACCAATGAAACCTCAACAATATGGTTCCCTAAATAAAACCCACATGATGTCAACACCTTTGGAGGAAATCCCACAAGGCCCTACCTCTTGATAAGAACTACAGCCGATAAATGGCTGTTGGGAGAGGGAAACCAGTATTCCCCAGGAATGAGCCTCCAAATGTTAGTCAGTTCCAAGTAGCCCTAAACATGTGTACATAAAACCAAAACTAAATAGACTTAACAGGGGGATGTTTGTGTGTGTGTGTGTGTCCGTGTATGTGTGTGTTATCAGAAGAGAGCAATAATTTGAAAGGGAGTTGGAGAACCTAAGAGGAGTTCAGGGAAAGGGAGGAAAAATGATGTAAATACAGTATTTACATATAAAATTCTATAATAAAAGTAATTTTATAAAAGCACAAATTCCATACTCTACCCAGCCAGAGGACTTGGAAATTTTAAATAAAAGAAACTCTGTGTAAGCACTGGAAAGGGAAAGGG
The DNA here is from genome assembly GCA_028658305.1 of Pachyuromys duprasi. Classification (NCBI taxonomy): domain Eukaryota; kingdom Metazoa; phylum Chordata; class Mammalia; order Rodentia; family Muridae; genus Pachyuromys; species Pachyuromys duprasi. The sequence goes on from CM053764.1 coordinate 131,065,082, forward strand.
TTAAGTGAATGTCTGTATAGTGAGCTGTGAGATGGGTATGTCTCTTCTTCCATTTGTCTCCAGGAACACTAGCAAATTCTTTGTGTCTCCCAGACAAGAGTAAAGAAAGCATCCCTGAACTAACTTGTCGGGAATAGCTGATGAAGAATAAAGCTGCAATAACAGCTTTAACTCCATCCCTGAGCCAGAAAGCCTTTCAGTGAGGCTTCTCAGTCAGCAGACCACACCGGCCACAAAACACCCCACACCCAAGCTGACACACCCGCTCTCAAACACTGTGGGTAGACCAGCAGCAGGCTGTGGAGAAGCAAAGGCCACACATGCTAGGAAGATGGATCCAACAACAGAGAGCTATATGGTACGTATATTCCTTGTGAAGAAAAAGATGCTGTGTTCATGAAGAAACAGCCACAAGTTTTTAAAGAAATGCCCAAAGATTAAAAAAAAGTGAAGGAGTGGGGGAAAGAAAATCTCTTGGAAGTTAAAAATGAGATAGAAGGAGTTATTAACTTCAGAAGAGTTAGAGGATGTGGTTAAGACGTTCCCCAGAAAGTAGGGCAAAGAAAAAAAAAATGAAAACAGCAGGGGGAAAAATTCAAGGATGAGCCCAGGAAGTCCTCCATCCTATTAACAAGTGTTCCAGAAACGGAACAGAGAAGAACAAGAGAAAATTACCAAATAGGTATCACAGAAAAGGTTTTATAACTGAAAGCAATTGGAGGTTGTTGATTGCCATAGACACAAACAAGTTCAGACTACAGTATAGCATCACCAATCTCTCAACATCAGGAACACTTTCAGAGAAGCGAACAAAACGCACCACAAAGCATGCAGGGGGATATCAGGGTGGCATTAGGCTTATTACTGGATAAAAGTCTATGATGGCGAGTCATCCATAATCCTGGGGAAAAATTATGCCCAGACCAGCAAAATGGCTCAATAGGTAAAGGCACTTGCTACCTAGACTGATCATCTGAATTCAATTCTTGGGGACCACATGATAGAAGTAGTCCCCCTCCATGCCTGTGTACACGTTCTCATGCAAATAAAGAATTTTAACAACAGTCTAAATAAATGTCTAAAAATCCACTTTCATCCTGAAAGACCCTCTTATGTCAAATTACGGATATTTTTGGATACATAAAAGGTTTAAAAAGAGTCTCTTACCTGCATTTTTTAAAGATATTAAATACTTGAACGAATTAAAGACTAACTGCTATAGAAAATTTCCAGGAACTTGATGGCTTAAAACCACGTGTCTGTGTTGTTTTTATAGTTCTGGAATCTGAGCAAGCAGGGCTGCTTCCAGATCTGGGAAAGTTCTGTTTTTCTTGACGTTTCCAGCTTCTCGAAGTTTACCCTCTTCTTCCAGCCTGTAGTCCCTCCCTCTTATCTTCAAAGCCAGCAGTGTCTTCAAGCCTCTCTGACCCTGATACATCTCACTCTTCCACTTTCCTTGTCATTCTAAAGCCTCTGGGTAAGCCACAGCCATCTGTCCACTTTTGGAAAGCCCTTTGTGCCCTGAGGAGTAAGTACGCATGCACATATTTGAGAGACCAGGACTTCAACATCTTTATAAAGGTTGTTATTCAGCCTACATTTCCCCAGAATAAGGAAGACAGAACAGTCAAGAAACAGAGAGCCCAGTTAGAGTAATACGAGCATGTGGTCTCGAAGTGATTACTATATGGAAAATGAACTAAGCCAGGTTACAACAGAAGCATGGAAGGCCTGAAAAGAAATGTTTGCAAGAAAAGGCCAGAATCAGATGCACACTATATTCAAATGATTGCAAGGATACTCACAGTTATGAGAATGACTTGGGGTAAGAACTAATGATAGCCCATCAAATTTTGAATGAGTAACTCATTAATACTTGGGAAGACCAAAAAAATACACAAGCCTAGAAATATAATTATAGGAAACTACATACTTCAGATGTGAGCAATATTTGTATGTCTGGTATAATACAAATCTAAAAGGTGAATCAATTAAAAGGTAGTGAAAGGCCCCAAGGGGTAATGAGAACAGAATGTAGATGGGCTAAAATATTCTCAGTGGAAGAAACCAGGACATAGTACGTAAAAATAAAAAGAAACAATGATCAACTAGTTGTAAGTCTATTGTTTTGAAGTAATGAAACAGGAGAGAGCCAGAGAGAGAGAACAAAAAAATAGTGAAGATTGAAAGTGGCTGTTTCAGAAGTGTTTAAAGTGCAAATGGGGGCCCCTTAAAACTGTTTGGCTTCTTTAACTTTGTAGATATGTAACTCAGTAGACATAAAATAGAAACACAAATGTCCAGAAAAACCTTTGTTATATTAAAAGGCAACGTGGTATATACGCCTTTGGGTGTTTATTTGGAGAGAAATGCATGAGAGAAAAAGAGATGTATGAACATCAAGAAGATGAGCAGGCTCTTGCACTGTGTGTCTGCTTCAGCCTTGTTTGATTCTTATTCTAGCTTTGGGACAGTCTTATTGGGCTTCCAAACTTTGAAGCACAGCAAAAACTATAACTTATTACTCATTTTCTTAATTCTTAATTTTTTATCTTTGTGTGTATGTGTATAACCTGTGTGTGTATTAATGTGTGGGTACAGATGTATTTGTATGTATCTGTGACATGTATTGTACGATGTGTGTGTTGATGTGAGCATGGGTATATATGTATATGTGTATGTGATGTGTAATGTGTGATGTGTTTGCTTATGCATGAGTGTGGGTATATTTGTGTGTGTGTATGATGGATATGTGTGCAATCACATGTGAGTGTGAATATGTGTGTTTGTGTGTTTAAGTGTATCGTGTGTGTTCATGTGTGAAGGTGGGTATATGTGTACATAGATGTGTGATAGTAGTTTCCGATGGACATATGTACTACATTTACATTATACATCCATCTGTTAATGGATATAATTTTCCTTTCATGTGATAGAATAAATGTGGGTGTATGTGTATGTGGGTACATGATTTATAGTGTAGGATATGTGTGTGTGTGTGTATGTGAGTGTGTGGTATGTACGTAATGCATGTGTGCTCACCCATGGGTGCAGGGTTGAGTGTGTCATTCACGGTGCATGTGTAAAGGTTAAAACACAATCTCGGATGCTGCTCCTCACCTCCCCCCTTGTTTACCACGGGGCCTTCGGTAGTGCTCCACCGCACACCCCAGGCTAGCTGAATTGAATGCTTCTGGGGACTCAATTTGGTCTATCTCCATACAAACAGTTTGCTTCATCTCTGCACCCCTTTCCCCACCATTGGCCTCCAGTATTTCCCCCTCTAATTTGTTCAATTGTCTTCCCCACTCCCTCCATTTGAACATCATTTTTCCAGTTGCATAATTCTTTCTAGTTTTAGGCCTTTACTAATTTCTCCCCAAACTAGACATGCATATTTAACAGGTAGAGACTAGAATCCTAAGAGAGAACATATGGTGTTTGTCTTTCTGAGCTTCTGTTACCTCACTTAAAATACTGTTTTCTGGTTCCATCCGTTTTCCTGCAAATTTCATGATTTTGTTTTACTTCACAGATGAATAAAGTTCCATGAACTACGTTTTCATTATTAATTCCTCTGATGACGGACATCTAGGCTAACCCCATTTCCTTGCTACACTGAAAAGAGCAGCGGCTAACGGGTCTGAGCAAACGTCTCTTTGGCAGGTCGTGGCATCTTTTGCGTGTTTGTCTAGGAATGGCAGAGTCCACCATTCCCGTGAGGCTTCTGTTTTTAATTTCTTTAAGATGCTCCCACACAGACTTCCCCAGAGGCTGCACTAACTTATGCACACCGACAGTGGTTAAGAGTCCCGTTTCTCCACATTCTTACCAGCATTTGTTGTCACTTGTGTTCTTGCTGTTAGTGAGCTCTCAAAATAGCTTTAATTTGCATTTCCTTGATTGCTAGAGACATTGAAAACTTTGAAACAACCATTGATCATTTGTATTTTGTTTTCTTCTGAAAACTGTCAAGACCATTGGCCAATTTATTGATCGGCAGCTTTGCTCTTTGGTGTTTGATTTTTGTGGTTCTTCATATATTCTAGAGATTAACCCCTTGTCTCCAGTATGGTTGACAGAGATTCTCCCCTGTTCTGTGGGCTGTCTGTATTCTGTTAATAGTTTCTTCTGCCATGCAGAAGCTTTCTAAATTTCATGTATCACAATAGCATAAGAAACAGCCCAAAAATTGACAAGTGGACCTATGTGATCTTTCTGATTCTTATAGCAATGACCAAAATGTGGACTATTTTCTGGAGCTGAATTATCATCTCTTTGAAAGGCCTTTCCAGGTGATTCAATAGCTATTACCAGGCTGCCTTATTTAATTTCCTTCATCATGCTGACCATTATCTAACACTCCTCACTTGTATATGTTTATGTGTCTGTGAACATCTGCCTTCTTTCTGCAGAATGTTCAACTCCAGAGACCAAGGCATCTCTGCTTATCCATAGACCACCGCTACCGCCACCACCCCGGCCCCTGAGATCTGAAACACTACCAGCCCTTATTAGGACTCAACACTTGAGAAAATATTTACATTTTCATTCTATTCCACATTTCTCAAAACCACATAATTGTGAAATGTATTTATTTAAACTTGTCTGAAAGCTCAGGTCACCTTTAATAAATCTAGTATGGGATCAGAATCCCAGGTGCCGGGGGAATCCTGCTTCCTTCTGGTGTTGACGTTATGGACTGGATAAATTGCTTCAACTTTCTAAAGCTGATCTTTTCTGGTATACCTTTGTTCTGTTCGCAGCAGGCTGTGTCATAAAGTTGTCTAAGGATCACCTGCCTCATTTCTTTGTTTTTTGAGACAGGGTCTCTCTATGTAGAACAGACTAGCCTCAAACTCATATAGACTCACCTGCCTTTGTCTTCCGAGTGCTGGGATTAAAGGTCTGCACCACTACCCCCAAGCCCACCTCATTTGTTTCTTAAGTAAAAGAGAGAATAGTGTCAAAGAAAAAGATGATTTATTGCTCACTACATAGTCTGAGAAGGCGGAGTTCACAGTGGTGAGAAGATGGCCTCAACAGTGCTGGGCAACTTCAGGGAACAAAAGCAACTTTGGCAAACTTTAAAAATAGAGTTTAAGCTCTGGAAACCCTTTTTGTTCTTCCATACATGAAAGATGGAATGTACTATGGAAGTGTCCAGGTGCGAAGTGGGTCAACTTGAATTGGGAGTTTATTCAACGTATGAATCACAAAAGAGGGGGATTCAAAAGCCAGGAAAGAAGCCAAGGGGAAACAGAAGATGCTACCACATCAGAACAGACATGGTGTACCTGGACTATGTCACTCATGCGAAGAAGAAATATCATCAGAAAAATGGTGACAGAGATACATGAGAGCACAGATGATAGACAGATGATAGTGTTGAAACTAAGAGAAACAAATGGGCGGCACTGGATGCAGCTACATTGTCCATAGCATGCCAGCTTGTAGAGAAGAGGGTAATGAAAGGACAAAGAACCACTCACTTGGCACTTAGGTGCCACCCACCTCACTAGTGTGACTTGTTCTTGATGGCGAAGGCAACAGGTGGTAGCTCTAGTTTTTAAAATTGCCTGGAAGTTTCCAAAATGCCACATGCTGTTGATGAAAGAATGCTTGGAACTGAAAAACGAATAACTCAAGCCAATGAATTTTCTCAGAAGAAAGTCTCTAATTTCCTGCAAATATCCCAAGAGCCTGCAGCCGTAGGACAACATGGCCTCCTCTGCCCTTTGTGTGCCGCGCCATCGCAATAACAAACTAATCCCTCTGGCAGAGCAGGAACTGCAGATGTATGTCTTAGCAGACAATAGAGCCATTTGCAGATACCACAGGCCCTGGTACGCTCCAAAGGTGATTGTTTAGCTGAGATGAAATTACCCCTCATTTATTTGTAGCTCACAGGCCAAAGTACATGAAAAAAGGAACTGCAAGAATGCCTTGATTGCTTCTGTTGCACCAGGAAAAATTACACCTCGTCAGTCATCAATAGAGTGACTGGGTTTTGAAGAGTGAAGCTCTGATTCAGTGCCTGCCGGGCTGCCTGTTACTGAAATGAGGGTACTCTGAACATTTTATCAGCAGTTGCCTCTGCAAATGAACACAAAGCAGGCAGACACAGGATGTTTGGGGGAAGTCGGTATTTACTCATTAAATAAACATCTACAGAACATTTCTCTTTTGTAGGTTGTTATGCAATGTAGTGGGGAATTCACGTAATAAGAAAATGGCTTTCCTTCATTCATCATCTAGTCCAGTGTGGGTGGAGGAGGAAAAGGGGCAATTAGATTATTTTTTTAAAAAAGTAGTCAGTGCCAACTCCTAATGAGGCTTTTGCTCATCTGACCTTTGCACAGGAACCCAAAGATTCTGTATACTTCACACACCACTGAGCAGAGTACAAGGCCACTCAGCAAGTCAGATGGGACTTATTAGCACAAGCAGGGGGAAAAAAACCCTCAGAATGAATACCCTACTGATATAAGCTCAAAGGCATCAGCATTGAATATTAACTATAACACATTATAACAGCATTAAAAATTGTTAAGACTGGGTACATTTTCAGGCATTAACATAAGAACAATAAGAATGACAAGTCATGATATAAGTATTCCCCAGAAAGAAGGACAGCAGACAGACGGCTTCAGCCTTGTCTGCCAACACCTTCACAGCCTGCTTTTACCCAACATTGACATTTCCAATGGTAGAAAACACAAAGGGAAGCCTTCAAAGGAAGCATTTTTACATGCTGTGGGTTGGCATGCTCTTTTATTTTTTCCTATCTTTTTAAAAAATTTATTTATTGTTTTATTAATTATAGTTTATTCACTTTGTATCCCAGCTATAGCCCCATGCCTGTCTCCTCCCAATCCCATTCTCCCTCCTTCTTCTCCTCCCTGCCCCTTCTCTAGTCCACTGATAGGGGAGCTCCTTCTCCCCTTCCATCTGATCCTAGTCTATCAGTTCTCATCAAAACTAGCTGTATTGTCTTCCTCTGTGGCCTGATAAGGCTGCACCCCCCCCCTCAGAGGGAGGTGATCAAAGAACCAGCCACTGAGTTCATGTCAGAGACAGTCTCTGTTCCCATTACTAGGAAGCCCACTTGTGCTCAAAACGCTCTTTAGTTCTGCTAAAGTAAAGACTGCAGAAGATGCATAGTGTCAGTAAAACGAAATTATACTGGGAAGTCTATAGACTTACAGATTTTCTGTTTCATTATTAATTGTATCCTTTTATTTCATATAACACATATGTTTTGTAGATATGACTGCTGACCCAGAACAACAAATTTTAAGCACAAGATACAAGCAAACATGAGAGATTTCTAAACCTGGGTTTAGATTTCTAAACATGTCTACAGAGACGTGTCTGACAAGGTTGAGGGTAAATCATTTACTTTGCAGAGTCTTTTGGCTGATCTTGAGCAATGCGAATGCTGGAGACCCGTCCAAGTCTGACTCCCTCCACAGCTCCCCAGAAATGTACCTGGACAAAGAATGCTACCTGCTAATGAGTTTTGTATGAACTGGTAATCAGAGACACTATGTTGTACGTGGCCTTCAGCAAAGAACAACTGCTGTCATAACCCTAGCAAAAGGAAAAGAGCTGTATGACAAATTACAGTCACTAAACACATAAAAGCTATGCCAATTTTAAAAGGCAGTGGAATCCCTAAACAGAATAAAACTTTCTATCAAAAAAAATTTCAGGAAGAATATTTCCTGGTAACATAACTTAACTCTCTGGGACAAAAGAAGTTATATAATTGGTGCCGTGCTTTCTGGGAGGCCACTGCTCAGCAAGTACATGCCCCGTTCTGTTCCTCACAAAAGAAAGAGGGAAAAGTAGATGAAATTTTAGCAGGATGCTTTTCAAGGTGAACAAGAAAAATTAAAGTGTTCCACTTTCTAGCAGGATGTACACTTGGGCAATGCACTGAGTTCAGGCAACCTGATGTTGGGGAGATTTTGTGTAAGCAACTGCTTCTCAGCCAGACTTGATGCTCCAGAATCTTTGTAATACATTCACAATATGGCAATTTCAAGGTTTGTATGTGATAGTGAAATTAAAGAAATCACTTTCAAGTGCTACTTCAGAGGGGGAGAAAGAGAGTCCTAGGAGCAGTGAATACATTCAGGAATTAAACAGTGGTGATCACAACCTACTGAAAATTCATTGAATTTTGTAGTGTGTAAACTACACCTCAATAGAAATAGGGTGTGCCAAAACAAACAAAGGACAAAATAGCTAAGACACTGCTAAAGTACCCCATCAGTAATTCGTGCGCCACTTAAGATTCTCTGTACTCTGCCCAAAGTTTGGCTGTCTCAACATCTGCTTTGATACCCTGCAGGGTAGAGCCTTACAGAGGCCCTCTTTGGTAGGCTGTTCCTTGTTTTCTTCCTCCTCCGATGTCCATCCTCTTTGCCTTTCTGAATGGGGATTGAGCATCTTAGCCAGAGTCCTCCTTTCTGAATAGCTTCCTTAGGTAAACATATTTTAGTATATTTATCTTATATTATATGTCTAGTATCCAGTTATGAGTGAGTATACCCTGTGTGTCTTTCTTATTCTGGGATACCTCACTCGGGATGATCTTTTCCAGTTCCCACCAAAACCATACAATGGAAAAAAGATAGCATCTTCAACAAATGGTGCTGATTTAACTGGATGTCTACATGTAGAAAAATGCAAATAGATCCACATTTATCACCCTGCACAAAACTAAAGTCCAAGTGGATCAAAGACCTAGGAAAAAAGTGGGAAAGAGGCTTGACCTCATTGGCACAGAAGTCAACTTCCTGAACAGAACACCAACAGCACAGGCTCTAAAAGCAACAATCAAGAAATAGGACCTCACGAAACTGAAAAGCTTCTTGTAAAGCAAAGGACACTGTCATCAAAACAAAACGACTGCCTACAGACTGGGAAAGGATCTTCACCAACCGTATATCTGACAGAGGGCTGATATCCAGTATAAATAAAGAACTCAAGAATTTAAACAGCAACAAATCAAGTAATCCAATTGAAAAATGAGGTACAGAGCAAAACAGATAATTCTCAATAGAGGAATATCGAATGGCAGAGAAACACTTAAAGGAATGTTTAATGTCCAGTTTTCTTTTAAAACCATTGTGTGTGCAGAAAAAAGTACCCTGGCTTTTCAAGGCACCATTACTAAGAGTTCCATTTTTACTTAAGTTTGAAATTCCTGTGAATTGGATGATTAAAAATGCTCCTTTGTGAGAGCAATAGAACCAAAAAATCTGGGCATAGGGGTCTTTTGTGATACTGATACTCCAACCAAGGACCATTCATGGAGATAACCTAGTACCCCTGCACAGATGTAGCCCATGGCAGCTCACTATCCAAGAGGGTTCCCTAGTAATGGGAACAGGGACTGTCTCTGACATGAACTCATGGGCTAGCTCTTTGATCACCTCCACCTGAGGGCAGAGCAGACTTAGTAGTCCACAGAGGAAGACAATGCAGCCAGTCCTCAGGAGACCTGATAGGCTAGGGTCATATGGAATGGGAGGAGGACCTCCCCTATCATTGGACTGGTGGAGGGGCATAGGAGAAGAAGAGGGATGGAAGGTGGGGTTGGGAGTGGATGGGGAAGGGCGCTACAGCTGGTATACAAAGTGAAAAAACTGTAATTAATAAAAAATAAAATAATTTTTAAAAAATGCTCCTTTGCTCTAAGCGATGACCACAGTATCTGGTTATCTTCACTGGCATTCACCTGGTTATCTTCAGGATTAGTGGATGGTGGAGGGAAGCAAAGAGTGTGTGGGAGGGAAGCATGTCAGTTGTTCTTACGAAGAGGTGTGGAGGTGTTCTTATACAGAAATCCCTTTAACACTAAAAAAAAAAAAAGAAAGAAAGAAAAAGTCACTGTGTCAAAGGAGTATAAACTGACAGCAAAGTAACCAGCAAGCCTCTCAAGCTTTGGTCAACTTCTATGACCCTTTACATCTAATTCATCTTAAAAAATAACACTGTTTTCTTTATCTCATTAGACCATGTAATTAAGTCTTAAGCAGAGATGTGGGCTTGCAAAGGGCATTTCTTAGTCATGGTAGGAAACATGTTTGGCTTTTGAAAAAACATCTGACATAGTGTGCTTGCTGTACCCCTCGAAGGTAGCTTGTATCCATCTCAGCCCAGTGGGTACCAAAAGACTGGCTCTCCAATAAAAGCGCTCACACTGCCTCAGACTCAGATTCTACAGCCTCTCATCTTAGCTGACCAAGTATCCAAAAGAACAGCCTAACGGAGGAAATGCTTTCCAGCTCACAGTTTCAGGGATCTGCATCCACTCGTCTTGGCTCCACTGATTTCCTGAGCCCCTGTTGAGGCAGGGTACTACAAACACACCAACATGTGTCAGTTAGGAGGCAGGGAGGAAACAGAGGGGAGGAGAGAAAGAGAACAAACCCCAGGACAAAGCATCAGGTGTGCTTCCACTGACCCACCTTCTTTAACTATGTCTTATGTCCTGAAGTTTCCAGAACCTTCCCAGTCAGACACGGGGTGCCTTTGTAAGGGATACTCTTCTATCTAGACTGTGACAGTGAAACACATTATACAAGTCATTAAGATTCTTCGAGCCTCTGTTTCTCTACTTACAAAGCAGAGGGAGAAAATAATAACCATTTCGTGGAATTAAATAGCATCATCCATCTAATACCCTTAGAATATGCCCTTGTGGCATGAAATAATAAGCACTAGTTATAATTGGAGGGTATGGTGAAAACAGAAGGTCACCAGCACATGTCACTCTTTTCGCAACCCGAAAGGTCTTGGAGGTAGTGAAAGAGAGAGAGCTCCGCATGTCTGCATGACGGGGACTGGAGGGGGCACTGCGCTGCAGCCCTCCCTGTCACCTGCTCTTGCTGCCCCTCTTTGCTCTGGCCCCTAGGAACACTCAAGGTAGCTTCACAGCCTCACTGGGATTTTGCATCTCGTTTGGACAATGACCCAGAAAACAAAATCAAAGACAGCAGCTTCAACAGCAGGAGCATTTCCCAAAGTCTGAAGTTTCACTTTCTTGCCAAAGTCATCCTGTTCACATTAACACTGACAAAACCAGCATGCAAGGCATCTATCAAGGGTACAGTACAACTTGTCTGTCATGCTAACCGTTTGTAACATGTTGGGATTTCCACAAGCTACTCTACCTTGACAGAACATGTTATGAAGCTGAAAATATTTGTCAGTGTCTATGAGTGTGTACCACATGACATGTGTGCCTAGTACCCTAGGGTTCAGAAAAGGGCATCAGAGTTAAGAATAATTGTGTGTCATCATGTAGGTGCTGGGTCCTCTGCAAGAGCAACAAGTGCTCCTAACTGTTGAGCCATCTCTCTAACCCCCTAATTAAGGATTTTTAATACACATTTTAGGAGGGGAAGGAAATTTTACTCACTTAGGAAGGAAGAGTAAATAATTCAGTCAATGAATGACAGATTCACTTATAAAATGTGGTTCATGTTCTCATTTCTTCATCTTCACGCTTTGACAAAGACAGCAAAGGACGTGAGTGCTCACTCTCTCCTCTCAAATGTTGACACTCCTAAAGAGTTTGCAAAATGGGAGTCAAACCAAAGACAAGATTTTCCTAGGACACTGAATACCCTGTGATAAAACTGTTAACCTCACTGTAACTCAACAGCTCCTGAGCAGAGAGGGATCCTCGACTTCAGTTCCCTTTATTGGAATCATCACCATAGAATAGCAAATCCATCAGAAAATATGAACATTTTGCTGTAAAGAACTATGCATAACATTAAAACAATATAAGGGGCCATGTATGGGGAGAGGGGTGTTGTTGTTGTTGTTGCTTTATGGACTAAGTTATTTATTCTCTTTACATCCAGATCAAAGCTTCCCCTTCCTTCTCTCCTCCCAATCTCTCTCTCTCCCTGTCCTGTCCCCACATCCACCCTTCCTATTCATCAGAATAGGGGAAGGCTCCCATGGTCAGCAACCAGTCTTGGCATATCAAGCCACAGCAAGACTGGATATATCCTCTTTCACTGAGGCTAGCTAAAGTAGCCCAATTAGGGGAAAGGGATCCAAAAGTAGGCAATGTAGTCAGAGACAGTGTGGGGCACATGGGTAGTGCCAGCAAGGAAACCAGCATGGAACTACAGTGAGGTCGAGATGTGTCCAAACCCTGAAAATCTCCATCTTGAGACCAGCAGGAGTAAGGATCGCTCCCTCCCTGTTCAGTGTCTGCATGTCCTGTGACCAGCCCCCCTCACAATTCTTGGAATCAAGTAGCCTAGCACCTGGAATTCCTCTCCATGTAAATGAAGCATTTCAAACTTCTCAACCCCAGTCAATGCTGTACACTCACCCAAAAATCCCTACCCACTGCCCCAAGGTTTACATAGCCCTTATTATCCCTATAGCAAGAGCTATGACACTGAAAGAACCGTTTCACCGAAACTGCCTCAGAGAAGGCTTTCTCCCGTCAGGCATTCATGGCCAGACTGGAATCCTGCAGACCTACCCACCTGGCTAAGCTTCATTCTTTCTAGCCAAGAACCTATATGCATCAGTGCCTAGACACCCAGAAGAGAAGAAGTAGATGGACTCTGGACCGTTGAGACAGCACCTACTCCCACTTTAGGAGTCCCACATGAAGATGCAGCTGCACCAATGCTACATGTACATTACATGCACATAGAATGCCTAAGTACATTCTATGCATTCTCTCTGGTTAGCAGTTCAGTCCCCATGAGCCCTCAGGAGACTAGGTCAGTCGACTCTGAAGGTTTTCTTGTGGTGTCCTTGACACCGCTGGCTCTCCCAATCCTATCCTTTCCTTTCCTTCTTCCACATGATTCCCCAAGCTCCATTCAGTATTGGGCTGTGGCTATCTGCATCAACAGTTGCTGGGTGAAGCCCTTCAGACATTTATGCTAGGCTCTTATCTGCAAGTATAGCAAAATATCATCAATAGTGTCAGGGGCAGGCTCTCTCTCATGGCACTGGTCTCAAGCTGGGCCAGTCATTGGTTGGCCCTTCCCTCAAATTCTACTCTATCCCTCACCTGTAAGCTGGACAAATTGGGGTCTAAGGTTTTGTGCCTAGTTTGGTGTCCCAATCCCTCCAGTAGAAGTCTAGACTGGTTACAGGAGATAGCCAGTTCAGGGTCCATATCCCCCATTGCTAAGAGGGCCACCCTCATAGATCCCTAGGAGTTTCCATTGTCCTATGTTTCTAGCTTATCTCAGAAAAGTCCTCACCCCTGTCAATCTAGTTGTCTTTCCCAAAACTGTCTCCTTTCATCCTCTCCCCACCTCATCCCTCCTGTTCTAGTCTTTACCCCTCCTCCACCCAGAACCCTCCTTCCACCACACCCCCATATCTAATCTATTTTCCTTTCTCAGTGAGATCCAAGCATGGCCCTTGGGCTCTCCTTGTTACTTAGCTTCATCGGGTCAATGATTTGTAGTGTGGTTACCCTGTACTTTATAACTAATATCCACTTATAAGTGAGTGCATACCGTGTTTGTCTTTCTGGATCTGGGTTACCTCACTCAGGGTGATCTTCTGTAGTTCCTTTCAATTGACTGGAAATTTCATAATATCATTGTTTTTAATGGCTGAGTAATACTCCATTGTGTAAATGTACCACATTTGTTTTATCTCTTCTTTGGTTGAAGGTCATCTGGGTTGTTTCCAGTTGCTGACTATTACAAAGATGCTATGAACATAGTGAAGCAAATGTCCTGGTTGCATAGTGGAGGGTCTTTTGGGTATATGTCGAGGAGTGATATAGCTGGGTCTTGAGGTAGATCTAATCCTAATTTCCCGAGAAATTGCAAAATTGAATTCCAAAGTGGTTTTACAACTTTGTACTCCACCATTAATGGAGGAATGAACCCCTTGCTCCATACCTTTTCCAGCCTGAGCTATCGCTTGAGTTTTATATCTTAGCCATTCTGACAGGTGTAAAATGGAATCTCAAAGTTGTTTTGGTTTTAATTTTCCTGATGGCTAAAGATATTAAACATTTCTTTAAGTGATTCTCAGCCTTTAGATATGCCACTGTAAGGAAATTTCTGTTTAGATCTGTACCCTATTTTTTTTTAAATTTATTTATTTTTCTCTCAATCACAGGTTGGGTACTTTGAATCCCAGGCGTAGCCCCCTCCCCCATTCCCTCCCACCCTCCCACTCCCTCCCTCATCTCCTTCTTCCCCGCCCCCTCCAAGTCCACCAACAGGGGAGGACCTCCTTCCCTTCCATCCAACCCCAACTTATCATGTCTCCTCAGGGCTGG
>CM053764.1:131079886-131107657 GCA_028658305.1 Pachyuromys duprasi
AAAAAAAAAGAAAAAAACAGCTAAAGAGGACTCTAAGATGGACTCCCACAGGGGGCAGGGTATCTGAGAACCAGGTAGGCAGAGACTGGACCAAGCATGTAGCCCAGCTGATGACTCCAAAACTCCAGCGTCTGTGTTTTCCTGATGAAAGGAGGTTTCCCAGGAGCTAGGGCCACACACAGTTCCATACCCATTTGGATGACTCCCAACCCAAGGAACACACAATCACCCTGGGCCTTCTGCTTACCCAAACACAACCTTTAACCTCTAGACACCAGACTTCTCCCGCCTCCAGCTTCCCAGAGGACAGTACAGCCCCTGGACCTCATGGACACTGTTCCCAGCTTTCAGCCCACCATTCTACCCATCTCCCTGTGGGGACTAGCCAGACAATAGGAGCGTACAAAATCTGGTTCCAAGATGGTGGAGCTCAGTGCTCAAAGAATCTGAGTATTTACACAGCGATCAGGAATCATGATGGAAAAACTACCCAAGCTACTGACTCTGAAATGTCAGTATCCATTTCCCCAGAAAGAGGAGGAGATCCCAGTGTGCAGACACACAAATACAGCCACAGACTTCCCAGGTAAATCCACCACCTGAGAATGTCTCGGGATTACAGAGACATGCAGATCCAACCTATGGTTCAAAGCTCTAACAGCTGCCTGAAAAGACCCTCTGGGACCTCAGGCTCACACAAAGCACCCACACTTCTTTCCTCCTGCCTATAGGTCCAACTGGGACACAACCAGAAGTGAAAAACTTCAAGCATATCAAAGAGATCCAGCCCTCAGCTCACAACCCAAGCAGGGCTTCTCCTTCATGCCTGAAAATCTCAGCTGGCTCTAGGAATAGCCAACCAATGCCAGCCACAAACAAATGGCTAAAGGCCAGCCTAAGAACACAATCAACAAACACCAGGGCAATATGGCTCCACCAGAACCCAAAACAAGCACTGGATATCCCAATGCAGCTGAAAATGATCTTAAATGCATATGAATGAAAATGTTACAGGCCTGTAAAGGGGAAACTAATAAATCTCTCAAGGAAATGCAGGCAAATACAATCAAACAAATAGAGGCCTTCAAAGACATACATGAAAATACAATCAAATAGGTGAAGGAAATGAATAAAACACTTCAAGATCTGACAATGGAAATAAATTCAATAAAGAAAATCCTGGAGTTGGAAAATGTAGGGTATTAGAACAGGAAACACAGAGGTAAACATCTCGAACAGAATAAAAGAGATGAAGAAAAGGATCTCAGGTGCAGAAGATAAAACTGAAGAAATTGATGCATCTGTCAAAGAAAACATTAAATAAAAAAAAAATTCTGACACAAAACATCCAAGAAAGCAAGGACACCATTAAGATAAAGCCTAAGAATAATAGGAATAGAAGGAAAAGAAGACTGCCAGCTTCAAGGACCATTAAATATTTTCAACAAAATCTTAAAAAAATTTCCTCAACCTAAAGAAAGAAGTGCTTTTAAACATACAAGAGAATTACAGAACACCAAGTAGATTACACCAAAAAAGAAAGTCCTCCCATGACATAATAATGAAAAGACTAAATGACAGATACACACACACACACACACACACATACACACAGCAAGTAGAACAATGTCAAAGAAAAAGGCAGACCGATCAGAATCAGACCTGAATTCTCAACAGAGACTATGAAATCTAGAAGAGCCTGGACAGATGTCATGTAAACCCTAAGAGAGCATAGATGTCAGCCCAGACTACTATACCCAACAAAACTTTCAAGCACCATAGATGGAGAAAACATGATATCCCATAACCAAACCAAATTTAAAAATCATCTATGCACAAACCGAGTCCTTCAGAAATATTAGAAGGAAAACTCCAATCCAGGGAATTTAACTACAACCAAGAAAACACAGGATATAAATAACTTCACTTCAACAAAACTGAAAGAAAACAAGCACAAAAAATTACAACTACCAACATTAAGATAAAAGGAACTAACAATCTTTGGTCATTAATATCTCTCAATATCAATGGACACAATTCCCCAATAAAAAGTCATAGGCTAACTGCATGGCTCTGAAAACAGGATCCATCATTCTGTTGCATACAAGAAACTTACCTCAGTAACAAGGATAAAGTTTTACCTCAGAGTAAAGGGTTGAAAAAAGGTTTTCCAAGCAAACTTACCAAAGAAACAAGCTGGAGTAGCTATCTTAATATCTAATAAAATAGGCTTTCAACCAAAATTAATGTAAAGAGATGGAGAAGGTCACTTCATTCTCATCAAAGAAAAGTCCACCAAGAGAACATGTCAATTCTGAACATCTATGCCCCAAATACAAGGCACCCACATTTATAAACAAAAAGTTATTAAAGCTTAAAACACACATTGATCTCCACACATTAATAGTGGGAGACTTCAACACTCCTCTCTCACCAATGGACAGATCATCAAGGCAGAAACTAAATAGATAATAAAATTAACAGAGATCATGAACCAAATAAATATCCACAAAACATTTCACCCAAACACACCCATAAAATATATGCCTTCTTCTTATCACCTCACTGAACCTTTTCCAAAATTGTCCATATAGTCAGTCACAAATCAAGCCTCAACCAATACAAGAAAATTGAATTAACCCATTGTATCTTGTCAGATCACCATAAATTAAAGCTGAATTTCAACAACAGAAACAACAACAAAAAAATCTGAATAACTCCTATTCAATGACCATTGGGTCAGGGAAGAAATAAAGAAATTAAAACAAAGATACAACATAACCCAAACTTGTATGACACAATGAAAGCAGTGCAGAGAGGAAAGTTCATAGCACTAAGTGCCTTCATAAAACAATTAGAGAGATCTCATACTAGCAACTTAACACTTCACCTGAAAGCTCTAGAAAAAAAGGAAGCAAACATACCTAAGAGGAGTAGATGGTAGGAAACAATCAAACTCAGGGCTGAAATCAATAAATTAGAAAATAAAAAAGGAACAATACAAAGAATCAATGAAACCAAGGTCTGCTCTTTGAGAAAATCAATAAAATAGACAAACCCTTAGACAAACTAACTAAAAGGCAGAGAGACACTATCCAAATCAACAAAATTAGAAATGAAAAGAGAAACATAACAACAGACACAGACAAAATCCAAAGAATCATTGTCTTACTTCAAAAGCCTGTACTCCACAAAAATGGAAAATCTAAATGAAATGGACAATTTTCTTGCTAGATTCTACTTACCAAAATTAGATCAAGTAAACAAGTTAAATAGTCCTATAACCCGTAAGAAAATAGAAGCAGTCATGAAGTCTCCCATCAAAAAACAAACAAACAAACAAAAAAAACGAAGGGCCAGATGGTTTCAGCCCAAATTCTACCATACTTTCCAAGAAGAGCTAATACCAATGCTCCTCAAACTATTCTACAAAATAGAAACAGAAAAAAAAAAAGAAAAACGTTGCAAAACTAATTTTATAAGGCCATGGTCACCCTGATACCTAAGCCACACACAGACCCAACGAAGAAAGGGGAATGTCAGACCGATTTCCCTTATGAACATTGATGCAAAAGTACTCAACAAAATACTTGCAAACCAAATCCAAAATTATCATCCATCATGATCAAGTAGGCTTCATCCCAGACATGCAGGGTTGGTTTAATATACAGAAATCCATAAATATAATCCACTATATAAACAAACTGAAGAAGAAAAAACACATGATCAACTCATTAGATGCTGAAAAGCATTCAATAAAATCGAACACTCCTTCATAATAAAAGTATTGGAAAGATTAGAGATACAAGGCCCATACCTAAACATAATAAAAGCAATATATAGCAAGCCTATTACCAACATCAAATTAAATGGAGAGAAACTTATAGCAATTCCACTGAAATCAGGGACAAGCCATGACTACCCACTCTCTCCATATGTCTTCAATACAGTACGTGAAGTCCTAGCCAGAGAAATATGATAACTAAAGAAGATCAAGGGGATCAAAGTATCACTATTTGCAGATGATATGATAGTATACATAAGTGACCTCAAAAACTCTACCAAAGAACTCCTACAGTTGATAAACACCTTCAGCAAAATGGCTGGATACAAAAATAACTCAAAAAAAAATCAGTAGCCCTGCATATACAAACAACAAACAAGCTGAGAAAGAAATGAGGGAAACAACACCCTTCACAATAGCCACAAATAATATAAAATATCTTGGTGTAACTCTAACCAAGAGAGTCAAAGACCTGTATGACAAGAACTTCAAGTATCTGAAGAAACAAATTAAAGAAGATATCAAAAGATAGAAAGATCTTCTATGCTCATGGACTGGTAGGATTAACATAGTAAAATGACCATCTTACCAAAAGCAATCTACAGATTCAATGCAATCCCAATCAAAATACCAACACAAATCTTTAAAGACCTTGAAAAAAAAACAATTTTCAACTTCATATGGAAAAAAAACCAGAATAGCTAAAAGAATCCTTTGAAATAAAAGAACTTCTGGTGGTATCTCCATCCATGATTTCAAGCTGTACTACAAAGCAATAGTAATAAAAAAAACTGCATAGAAACAGATTAGTTGATCAATAGAAGTGAATTGAAGACCCAGAAATAAACTCACACACCTACAGACACTTGTTTTTTTACGAAGGCTCCAAAACCATACAATAGGGGAGAAAAGCATCTTCAACAAATGGTCCTAGTCTAACTGAATGCAAATAGATCCATATATATCACCCTGCACAAAACTCAAGTCCACATGGATCAAAGACATCAACATAAAACCAGAAATACTAGATCTGTTAGAAAAGAAAATGGGGAAGTCTTGAACTTTTCTCACAGGAGACAACTTCCTGAACAGAACACTAGCAGCTCAAGCTCTAATAAATGGGACCTGCCAAACAATGTCTGGCCTAACCTAAGAAAACGAATCTTTGACACTATCAACAATACTCTGCTCTGCTTACAGACAGGAGTCAAGTAGAGTTGCCCTCTGAGAGGCTCCCCCCAACAACACCTGGAAACAGATGCTGAGATTCACAGTCAAACATTGGGAGAGGCATCAGCCTTGTGTAAAAGTGTGGGGAAGAAGAAAAGGACCTGGAGGTGACAGGAGCTTCACAAGAAGACCAACAGAGATAGCTAGTCAGGGTGAAGAGGGGCCTGCTGAGACTGAAGCACCAACCAAGAACCTTGCATGGACTTGCCCTAGGCCCCCTACAAAGATGTAACTGATGGGCAGTTCAGACCTCATGTGGGTTCCCTACTAAGAAGAGCAGAGCCTCTACCTGACAAGGACTCTCTTGCCAGACCAAGGGGAAGAGGACATGCTCATCCTTGATACAACTTGATGACCTGGGGGTGGACAGGAAGAGGGAGCCCCCTTTTCTGAAAATGGAGAGGGGAATAGAGAAAAGGTAGGGAGGATCGACTACAAGGTGAGGAGGGGTGGGCTATGACCAGGAGGTAAAGTGAATATATTAATTAATTAATTAAAACATAAAAATAGAGGATCTCATGAATTTGCAAATCTTCTGTAAAGCAAAGGACACTGTCAATAGAGCAAAATGGCAGCCTGCAGATTGGGAAAAGATCTTCACCAACTCTACATCTGACAAAGGGCTAATATCTAAACTATGGAAAAAACTCAAAAAAAAATAAATACCAACAACCCTCATAATCCAATTTTAAAATAGGATATAGAACTAAACAGAGAATTCACAACAGAGGAATATTGAATGGCTAAGAAGCACTTAAAGTAATGCTCAGTGTCTTTAGTCATCAGAGAAATGCCAATCAAAATGACTCTGAGATTTCATATCATACCTGTCAGAATGGCTAAGATCAAAAACACAAGTGACAGAGCATACTGGAAAGGATGTAAAGAAAGTTCCATTGTTGGTGGGAGTGCAAATTTGTACAACCACTCTGAAAAATCAATCTGGCACTACCTAAAAAAAAAAATGGGAATAGCTCTATCTCAAGACCCAGCTATACCACTCCTGGCTATATACCCAAGACATGCTCTACCATACAGCAAGGACACTTGTTCAACTATGTTCATAACAGTTTCATTTGTAATAGCCAGAGTCTGGAAACAACCTAGATGTCCCCTCAACTGAAGAATGACTAAAGAAATTGTGGTACACTTACACACTATTCAGCTATTTAAAAACAAGGAAATTGTGAAATTTGCAAGCAAATGAATAGAACTAGAAAAGATCATCCTGAGTGAGGTAACCTAGACCCAGAAAGACACACATGGTATGTACTTACCTCTAAGGGAATTTGAGCCATATAGTACAGGATAATCATACTACAACTCACAGATGCAAAGAACATAAGTAACAAGGAGGACCCAAGGGAAGATGCTTCACTCTGCTCAGAAATAGAATTCAGTAAGAATTCAGTAAGCAATTCAGTAAGAAACTGAGAGAGAAGCCAGTTTGAATCAGTCATCTTTGAGAAGTGTTGGAGCCAGAACAGCTCAGTTGAACAAAGGGTCTAAGTCTCAGAGTCTGACAACATTCTAGGCATAGATTAGATAATATGGAGGCTAGAAGCTTCCAGGAATAAGTCTAGGATACCAGAAAGAGTGAGTAAGCCTCAGAGACAACAATTACATCAGACAAATAAAAGTTACATGTACAATCCCCTAAAGTGTGTATGTTTAATGTCTTTAACTCTACAAATTTCTGGACTGAGAAAACTTGACAGGCTTTAAAAAACAATTTCATCTGTCTAATGATTCTGCCAACCTTGGGTCTTATTTTTCTGTCATGGAACTAATACCTTTCATTAGTTCAGCCCTCACCTGATACCTCAAAACATTTATCCAAATTATTTCCTGTGTTAATGATTTGGTTGTGTTTTATTTATTTATTTTTATTTTTTAAGATATAGATAATATATAGATAGTATATCTCCTACTGAGTCTGCAATCACATTGCTTAGGGCTAACCACCTAGGATTAGATAACTTATTAGGGGACTCATCCCTAAATAAAAATGATTCTCCCCATCTCAGCAGCCATTGATTGCCTATAGCTTTTCATTTGTGAATAAAATTTCCTCCATCCAACTCGGCATGTCAATTGGTAATGTCATTATTCATGTCTTGTTTAGGTGATCATGGTGATATATTATTGATCAATTGATTGATAGATTGAGAAGATGCAACATCCCTCTCTTGTCTAGAAAACACTATTTTGCAGCAACTATCTGGTCCTTTAGCTCTACCCAGTTATAAATTTTATTGGTTTACTACCACAGGAGTGATAGCTTGTCCTGTAAGATCTATGAGCTTCCCAACCATGGGTAGATGATTAGTTGATGGTACCAGGCATAAATTCCATCCTACTAAATGACCTTTAAATATAATTAGACAATGGTTGGTCACCCCAAGTTGTAAGTGCCACTGTTGCATCTTTAGGGGTATCTTGTTAGGCTAGTCTTGCTGTGGTTGATAGATTTTACAGCTGTATGGGACTATTGATTGATTTTCTTCTTTGTCTGCTTACATATCATTTTATGATACTCTGAGAGGTTGTCTTCAACCAGGAGACTTTCAGATCAGCTTGAGCTTAATTCTTCCAAGGCTTATATCCTAAGGATGTGATGTCTTCAGCAATAGGGTCTTATCTTTGAATTCTGGGGGATCATCCAAGTGCAATGGCAATAGCCTATCTTGTTTTATGAGCCTTTTCAATCCCCCTAGCCAACAAGTTGAAGGAAGGTTCCCAGTGCTTGGTAGAATTTTTGTTAGTCTATGGCTCTTAGGAAGAGCGTTATTATTCAAATAGTGTTAACTTCATATATATATATACATATATATACATACATATATATATATATATACTTGTTATATACTTACGTTATGTGTGTTTTAAATGTGCTTAGAAAATACTGTATTTCCCTATGGATTTTCAATACATATAGTGTCATTTATCTCATCTTCATTCCTCTCCCTCTGTTTTTTTGTGACATAGCATCCCACAATTAATTTTCCAATAGGCAACATGAATAATATTGCTTTTTTTCCAACATCCTTGTAACCATATCTTCCTGAGGACCTCAGCACATATCAAAGTCTCTGAGACATACTTTCTTCAGCATGAAATGACCCATGAAATTGATGTCTTCCCTGAACAATCTCTTCAGGGAACCTTTAATTCCACTGCCTTAGAATAAAAAGATTCACAAAAATATCACAATAAAATGGGACCAGGAAGCAAGCAGGTGTTGCAATCTTAGTATCTGTCAAAGTAGATTTAAAATTAAACTTATCAGAGGAGACAAAGAAGACACTTCATCTTAATCAAGGTAACAATTAACCTAGATGACATAATACCCTAAACATACATGAATCAAACTCTAATAAAAATCCAATTTCATAGATGAAGAGAAAGAGAAGCAGGAAGAGGAGAAGGAAGAAGAGAGATGTACTACTAGAATTAAAGGCATGGATTAATGTCAGCCTGTAAATAGAAGGCAATTTCAATAGGCTATTTTATCCAATAGGACAACCATCTGGAGGAAAATAAACAGAGATATTAAAATTAAATTACAACACACATAATGGTCTTAACAGATATCTATAGAATATGCCACCCAAACGCCAAATAAAGTACATACTATTAAGCATCCAACAGGAGCTTATCAAAAATAGATCACATCCTAGGACAGAAAACAAATCTTAACTAATTCAGAAAGACTGAAATAACTTCAGATATCCTATCTTACCATAATGCAATACAACTTAAAATTGACCACACACACACACAATATATATATATATATATATATATATATATATATATATATATATATATATATATATTACACAGACTCATGGACATAGTCTGATAACATAGTACTGATAACAACTGATTCAAAAAAATTAAGAAAGAACTCAAAATTTTTGTGGAGTAGGAACTAAATGAAAATGAAAGCTTTTGCCAGTTGTTAACAGCCTTCCACTTGCACCATGGAAAGGGGAGTGGTCTAGGACTCTAAGAGTATAAAAAACAGGCTCAGTGGCATTCTGTATGGTGTTCAGAGTTGGTGTGTAGCATGAAACAGTTTGGAGCAGACAGACGAAGAGAAACACATCAGGGCAGTGCTGCTTGAAGGAGCCTGCTGGCTGTGTCTGTGGTTGACGGAGATTGGTATAGAACCCTAAAAGAACCCCTTGACCCTAACTAGCAGGAAGAAGCAAAGTGGTCTGGGCCCCCTTTCCCCACTATCTGTTTCCCTCTCTTACTTAAGGTTGGGGGAGTTGAAGGGGGGTAGAGACCTTATCACCCCCAAATAAAGTAGAGTTTTAAAAAAGACTGCTACACATGCACCTTATCTGAGGGGCAAAGTACCTGAAATGCTGAAATTGGTGAGCGAAGAGACTACTGAACCCAGAACAGAGTTATCTAGCCTTCCAGGGAGAAAAAGATTAACCATGAACTGAATCCATCTAGAATCAGAGCAAATACAGCCAAACAAGTAGAGGCACAATTAGTGACATATAAAGAGGAAACAAACAAAAAAATACAAGCCATCATTGAAAAGCACGACTCCACATTCAAACAGATGAAGGAAATGGTGTAAGACAAGAAAACAGACTTAGAATCAATAAAGAATACACAAACAGAGAAAAACCTGGAGCTGGAGAACATAGAGAAGAGAGCAGAAACTAATAAGCTAAGCATCACAAACAGAATACAAGAGATGGAAGAGAGACTCTCATGTGCTGAAGATACACTTGCAGAAATTAATAAGTCTCTCAAAGAAAAAATAAAATCAGAAAAGTAACAAACACAAAACTTCCAAGAAATCAAGGACACCATGAAAAGTCAAAATCTAAGAATAATAGGAGTAGATGAAAAAGAAGACATCAGGTTCCAAGGTCCAGAAAATATTTTCAGGAAAATAATAGAAGA
This sequence comes from Pachyuromys duprasi, assembly GCA_028658305.1. Lineage (NCBI taxonomy): Eukaryota > Metazoa > Chordata > Mammalia > Rodentia > Muridae > Pachyuromys > Pachyuromys duprasi. The sequence continues at coordinate 131,089,833 of CM053764.1, forward strand.
AAAAATTCCCAACCTAAAGAAAGTGATGTCCATAAACATACAAGAGGCCTACAGAACACCAAATAGACTAGACCAGAAAAGAAATTCTTCACATCACACCATAGTCAAAACACTGAACCTACAGAACAAAGAAAAAAATATTAAAAATCAGCAAGGGTAAAAGACCTAGTAACATATGAAGATAGACCTATCACAATCACACCAGATTACTCAACAGAATCTTTGAAAGCCAGAAGGGCCTGAGCAGAAATCATGCACACCTTAAGGGACCACAGATGCCATCCCATACTACTATACCCAGCAAAACTTTCAATCAACATAGATGGAGAATTCAAAATACTCCATGACAAAACCAAATTTAAACAGTATCTACACAGTAACCCAGCCCTACAGAAGTTACTAGAAGGGAAACTCCAAGCCAACAAAAACAACTACATCCAAGGAAACATAGGACATAGATAACTGCACAACAACAAAAATATCAAAAGAATGAAAGCAATGAAACACAGCAACACCACCAACCCCACAACAAAAGAAAGTAACATCCATGGCTCACTAGTATCTATCAACATCAAGGGACTCAACTCTCCAATAAAAAGACACAGCCTAACAGAATGGTTGCAGAACCAAGATCCAACATTCTGTTGCATACAAGAAACACACCTGTGCACCAAAGATAAACACTACCTCAGAGTAAAGGGCTGAAAAAATGTTTTTCAAGCAAATGGATCCGAAAAACAAGCTGGAGTAGCTATCATAATAAAATAGACTTTCAACCAAAATTAATCAAAAAAGATAAGGAGGGACACTACATTCTCATCAAAGAAAAAAACCACCAATTCTGAACATCTATGCCCCAAATACAAGAGTGACTACATTCGTAAATGAAACATTATTAAAGCTTAAACACACATTGATGCATGGATTAAAGCCGGACCTCAACAACAATAGAAACAGCAAAAAGCCTGCACATACATGGAAACTGAACAACTTGCTACTCAAGGACAGCTTCGTTTGGGAAGAATTACAGAAAGAAATTAATGACTTCCTGGAATTCAATGAAAATGAAGGTACAACATACCCAAATTTATGGGACACATTGAAAGCACTACTAAGAGGAAAATTCATAGCACTAAGTGCCTTCAAAAAGAAATTTGTAACATCACATACAAGCAACTTAATGGCCCAACTGAAAGCCCTGGGGGAAAAAAAAGAAGCAGTTACACCCAAGAGGAGCAGAAGGCTGGAAATAATCAAACTCGGGGCTGAAATCAATCAATTAGAAACAAATAAAACTATTCAAAGAATAAACAAAACAAAGAGCTGGTTCTTTGAGAAAATCAACATGATAGACAAACCCTTAGCCAAACTGACTAAAGGGCAGAGAGAAACTACCCAAATGAGCAAAATCAGAAATGAAAAGGGGGACATAACTACAGACACTGAAGAAATCCAAACAATCGTTAGGTCTTACTACAAAAACCTATATGCCACAAAATTTGAAAATCTAAATGAAATGGACAATTTTCTTGATATATTCCATCTACCTAAATTAAGTCAAAATCAGGTAGAAAGATGAATAGATCTATATCTCCCAAGGGAATTGAAGCAGTCATTAACAGTCTCCCTCCAAAAAAGGCCCTGGGCCAGATGGTTTCAGCACAGAATTCTACCAGACCTTCAAAGAAGTGCTAACACCAATACTCTTCAAACTATTCCACAAAATAGAAACAGAAGGAACATTACCAAACTCATTCTATGAAGCCACAGTCACCTTGATACCTAAACCACACAAACACCCAACAAAAAAGAGAACTTCAGACCTATCTCTCTTATGAACATTGATGCAAAAATACTCAATAAAATACTTGCAAACCGAATCCAAGAACACATAAAAGGTATCATCCACCATGACCAAGTACGCTTCATTCCAGGCATGCAAGGGTGGTTCAGTTTACAGAAATCCATCAGTGTAATCCACCATATAAACAAACTGAAGGAGAAAAACCACATGATCATCTCCTTAGATATTGAAAAAGTATTTGACATACTCCAATACCCATTCTTGTTTAAAGTCTTGGAGAGATCAGGGATACAAGCCATGTACCTAAACATAGTAAAGGCAATACACAGCAAGCCTATATCCAACATCAAACTCAATGGAGAGAAATCCAAACTAATCCCACTGAAATCATGGACAAGGCAAGGCTGCCCACTCTCTCTGTATCTCTTCAATTTAGTACTTGAAATCCTAGCTAGAGCAATAAGATAACTAAAGGAGATCAAGGGGATACAAATTGGAATAGAAGAGGTCAAAGTTTCACTATTCAAGGATGATATGATAGTATACATGAACGACCCCAAAAATTTAACCAGAGAATTCCTTCAGCTGAGAAACACCTTCAGTAAAGTTGCTAGATACAAAATCAACTCAAAAAAAAAAAAATCAGAAGCCCTACTGTATACCAAAGATAAAAGAAATTAGGGAAACAACACCCTTTACAATAGTCACTAATAACAAAAGTACCTTGGGGTGACTAACCAAGCAAGTGAAAGATCTGTTTGAGAAAAACTTCAAGTCTCTGAAGAAAGAAATTGAAGAAGATATCAGAAGATGGAAAGATCTACCGTGCTCATGGATTGGTAGGATTAACATAGTAAAAATGTTTCTTCTGCCAAAAGCAATCTACAGATTCAATGCAATTCCCATCAAAACACCAACACAACTCTTTATAGACCTTGAGAGAAAAATTATCAACTTCATGTGGAGAAACAAAAAATCTAGAGTTTCCAAAGTGATCCTGTACAACAACAGATCATCTGGAGGCATCTCATCCCTAATGTCAAGCTGTACTACAGAACAGTAGTAATAAAAACCGCATCGTATTGGCATAGAAACAGAAAGGAGGATCAATGGAACTGAATTAAAACCCAGATATAAACCCACATATCTATGGATACTTGGTTTTGGACAAAGAAGCCAAAATCATTCAATGGGAAAAAAAGACAGCATCTTCAACAAATGATGCTGGTCCAACCGGATGTCTACATGCAGAAAAAATGAAAATAGATCCATAATTATCACCGTGCACAAAACTAAAGTCCAAGTGTATCAAAGACCTCAACATAAAAACAGACACACTAAATTGGTTAGAAGAAAAAGTGGGGAAGACCCTAGAACTCATTGGCACAGGAGACTACTTCCTGAACAGAACACCAACAGCACAGACTCTAAGATCAGCAATCAATAAATGGGACCTCATGAAACTGAAAAGCTTCTGTAAAGCAAAAGATACTGTTGCCAGAACAAAACAACATCCTACAGGCTGGGAAAGGATCTTCACCAACCCTATATCTGACAGAGGGCTGATATGCTGCATATATAAACAACTAAAGAAGTTAAAAAGCAACAAATCAAGTAATCCGATTAAAAAATAGGGTACAGAACTAAACAGAGAATTCTCAGTAGAGGAATACAGAATGGCTGATAAACAGTTATATAAATGTTCAACGTCCTTAGCCATCAGAGAGATGCAAATCAAAATGATCCTCACACCCATCAGAGTGGCTAAGATCAAAAACTCAAGTGACAACATTCTGGAGAGGTTGTGGAGAAAGAGGAACCCTCCTCCATTGCTGGTGGGAATGCAAACATGTACAACCAGTTTGGAAATCAATTTGTTGCTTTCTCAGACAATTAGGAATAGTGATTCCTCAAGACCCAGTTATAGCACTCCTAGGCATATATCCAAAAGATGCTCAAGTACACAACAAGGACATTTGCTCAAACATGTTCGTAGCAGCTTTATTCATAATAGCCAAAGCTGGAAACAACCCACATGTCCATCAGTTAAGGCATGGATACGGAAAATGTGGTACTTTTATACAATGGAATAATACTCAGCAATTAAAAAGGAGGAAATCATGAAATTTCCAAGCAAATGGTGGGACCTGGAAATGATCATCCTGAGTGACGTATCCCAAAAGCAGAAAGACACACATGGTATATGCTCACTTATATAGACCTATAAGATAGGATAAACATGCTGAAATCTATACACCTAAAGAAGATAAACAAGAAAGAGGCCCCTGGGTAAGATGATCAATCCTTACTTAGAAAGACAAATAGAATGGACATTGGATGTAGGAGAAAACAAGTAACAGGACAGGAGCCTACCACAGAGGGCCTCTGAAAGACTATACCCAGCAGTTTGTCAAAGCAGATACTAAGACTCATAACCAAACCTTCAGTAAAGTGCAGAGAATCATAAGAAAGATGGGGGGAGTTAACATGACCTGGAGAGGACAGGAGCTCCACAAGGACCAAATATATCTGGGCACAGGGGTCTTTTATGAGACTGTTTCTCCAACCAAGGACCGTGTATGGTTATAACCTAGAACCTCTGCTCGGATATAGCCCATGGTAGCTCATTATCCAAGTGGTTTCCCTAGTAAGGGGAACAGGGACTATTTCTGACACGAACTCAATGGGAGGCTCTTTGACCTCCCCCTCCCCGAGGGAGGAGCAGCCCTACTAAGCCACAGAGGATTTTGCAGCCAGTCCTGAAGATACCTGATAAACCAGGGTCAGATGGAAGGGAAGGAGGCCCTCCCCTATCAGTGGACTTGGAAAGGGGCGGGGAGGAGATGAGGAAGGGAGGATGGGATTGGATTGGGAGGGAATGAGGGAGTGGGATACAGGTGGGATACAAAGTTAATAAACTGTAACTAATATTTAAAAAAATTTTTAAAAGACATCAAAATTAAAAAAGACTACTGCAGGTGGCTTTCTGCTTCAAAAACACAGTCTTTAATGAGGAAGTGGGTAGAAAAATTAATATAGAAGGAAGGAAGAGGGTTAAATAACAATAAGAATGTCTGAAAATTTTAAGGAATTATATTGTTATCTATTTATTAGGTAAGACATATAAGCCTGATTATACATGTACATATAGTTTAAATATAAATTTTCCATCTAGGCTGACTATGCTCTCCACAATAGCCATAGACTACCTAACAAAAACCTTAACACTGGGCATGAGAAGTCTTCTAGAGTGGTTAGTCAGGGATATCCAAGAGACTCCTAAAATAACGGCAGTTGCTTCTGTCAGTGCCTGCCTCCCAGACATAGAAGGTAAGTCCCCATTGTGTTAGACACCATACACTTCAGACACAGACCCAGGGGACCTGAGCCGATCTGACCTGAAAGCCTCCTACCTGAAGACTAGCTTTCAGGATACGAAAATCACCATGCAAGCTTCCAAAGAAAAGAAGCAACCAATAGTCTACTCAGATATGAAGCCTATTAGCCAGAGCAATGGCCTGTATAGAATGATAACCCTAAGGGTTCAATAGTAGCATGCATACCTTCTCAGTAATTAACAGCTCACTAATTGGACCTAACGCAGACTCAACTAGAGGAAACCATGCCCAGTACTGGAGACCCAGCCAACTACCCAGGTTAATGAAATCATAGATCGTAGAGGTGAATACACAGCCATTGCCTTACTAAACCAGCATAATCCTAACTACATCCTAAACATTTGTGACAGTGAGTGGAGTCCTCAAACCTCATCAAAGAAACTTCTCCTTGCAACAGGTAGGAACCGTTATAGAAAATTTCAACCAATTTGCGGGACTCAATCTACGATACAATTCCTACACCTTAGGCTCAAGGGTCACTGCAGAAAAGGAGCATAAAAATTGTAAGAGACAGAGGAACATGGAGTTTGCTGTAAGCACCCATGAGGTCTCTATAACAGGGCTGCTTAAACAAGACCTGAATGATGGCAACATCAATATGTTAGCATGAAAGGGGGGGAACTGATTGGGATTCAACCCTGAATAAGAACTCCAGGAAACTGGGAAAAGCCTTCAGCTAGTTACAATACCACGTGGTCAGTCCAGACATATTAAACACACAGATAACATTATACATTCATTCTCTCTCTCTTCCTCTCTCTCTTTCTCTGTGTACCCATATGTATATCAACAATTATTTAAAAAGAGGTCATGAATATGAAAGAAAACAAGGAGATTATGGAATGTAATTAATAGAATTTCAAAAATTAAAAATCGTTAAAAAATAATAAAGAAAAGACAGACTTCAGCATTCATAGAAGTTATTAACCACATCCTTACATTTACAATCTCATGGCAAATGCCAGAGAAAAGCTGCCAATCACATTTTTTAAAAGGAAATCAGTGGATATTTCTCTTTATATGTACTTTGGGCTAAGCCTCTTCAACCTTAAAAAGTTATTTCCTGAAGTTTAGAGTTCTAAAAACAACAGTTTGTCTTATTATCGTCAATCAAAGAGGCTGAGATTATAAGACAGTAGGAACAACAGACTTGTCATGTCATTTATTACCCAGAATTATGTGTTTCAAACCAAATAGAAAGACATACAATGGAAAAACGTAAGTGTAAGATTGCATCAAGTTTGAAAGTCTTTAAGAATTAAAGGGAAACAGTTGTATCTCTTGGAAATCTGAGAAGTAAAAAAATCCAATGCAGCCCTATTTCCATTAGATCATATGATTTGAATTCAGTGCTCCTGAGCTGAGTTCAACTCCTGTGGTAGTCATGGGGTGGCCAAAAGGGAGCTCACACATTCGAGACTAAAATGTCTGGTTTTAATATTAGATCATCTGAGAAGATATATCCAAGTTCTGTGAGATGAAAGTATTGTTCCCTAACTGAAGAGCCATCTTCTAACAGTGGGAATATCAAAATTAAGAACCGAAATATTGAGGATCCTGAGATTCTCCATGGATATCTCAAGTTTCTGCACAGCTTGCTGGCAGACCCTGTGTTGGTCTGTCTTTCCAAAGGTGTTTGCAAAACTTAACAGAGGTGCTATTCTCCTCCAAAGCACAGGGAAGAAAGACTGGATGGGTGGACCACTGTAAGAGACTCAGGCTCTCTGTGCCCAGTGCTCCTCTCTAACCTGGTCTTCTGCATATATCAGCAAAACCTGTCCCTCCCTGGTAATGGAGACTCATGGAATGAGTGGTAAATTTGGGGTCCCACTGTAAAGAACCACTGCCTGATGAACAAATCACACTAAACAAAATACTGTTATATGATACTATTTATACACTTTTCTTCCAAAAAGCTCATATAACTTTATAACCATGAATTACATATGATAATATGTAATAGCAACATACTAACTATATTTCCTGTAAATAACATGCCATAAAGTAAAGTTCCTAAAGCAAGTTTGTGTCTGTCAGTCTAAAGGACTTGGGGAAAGGTTTTCGTAACCCTTAATTCAACAGCAATAAATGCAGAACCATCTCTCTCTCAAATGAATACACATCACTTATCAACTTTATTGTTTGAAAGCCTTTGTCCAAGAGAGGAAATTAGAATTCTAAGTCCTGTGTGTGTGTGTGTGTGTGTGTGTGTGTGTGTGTGTGTGTGGTCAGTATTAATTAACAAGATGAAAGTTCTTGGACTATAAAAACATACTTCTAGAAGTTTGGGGCCAAAAGGGTACTTTAAGAGAATGTGTAATGTGATAAAAATAAATATTTAGTCTCTGGCCCTACACTAGAAATAAATATTTAGTTTCCTAGCACAAAGCTCTGAGAGCCCTTTAACTCTCCAAACTGAACACCATTTTATATAACAATAAGATGGCTGATGGCTGGGACTCCTGGGAGCATCAAGTTGAAAGCTATATAAGATGGACCATTAGCCTTATCTTTACATTACTGTGTCAATTAACTTTATTGCTATTATCTCTATTTATTATAAATTTCTTTTTAAATTATTATTATTATTTAAAAGCTTTTAAAAAGTCTCATCAAAAATTCTCCCTGACAGTGAACTCATTTCTTTGGTCAAAAGACAAAACTCAAACCTCACTACACTACTCTTTGATAAAGCATAAAGAGATGAGAGTAAATCTCTTACCTGTGGTGTTAGAGACTCCAAACTCCAAGAAACACCAAATGATAGTCGTCCTCCTGTACTTTCCAAAGCTTTTGCTTAACATCCTACGGTCACTCAATGCCTTCACAATTAGACAAGATCAGGCACATTCAGTGTGGTGTGGCTGTAGACTGCTTTCACAGTTACAAAGACTAATTTCCCCTCTCCAAAATGACTGCTCATTCAAGAAACATCCTTTTTTTCCTCCTCCTTTATAATCCCCACAACTGGAGACTCATTGCCAACCCCAAGTGTTATCCCAGACTCATTGCTGCCACCTGTCCCCACACAGCAGGAAGATGTCAATCAATCTCTGGCCGGGTGTGGTTTCCTGGCTGTCACTGCTGTCTCAGCTCTTACTAAATCTGTCCCTGCTGGCTTCTGGCTCGTATCCACAATAAGATAATGTCTATTCTGATCCTTTTCTGTGACAGTAGCTTCCAAAACAGAATGGTAATGGATTGATTTTGTAAACTTCCTGTCTTACGTGAAAACTTAAAGCTCCCCCCGGCCCCAGAGCACACGCTCTGTCCCCTAAGATCCAGCCAAGGGTGTTTGCTTCATTCTACCTGGTGGCACCCTGTGTGACCTGCCCTTTCCAACACCAGGGACTGGGGAACGTAACACACTCCTTCGAAGCAGCACCTGCTCTCTGGAAGCAGGGGAAATGCAGGCTAGAGCACCAGAAGTTAGAAAGTGTTCTGGGTTTTCACTTAGCAGAGCCTTTAAACTGGCCTCTTTGTTAGCATTTTTTTTAACTTAACAAAGATCACAAAGCAAGTTAATGATGAACCAAATACTACAGCTCGTGACTGTTGAACATGGGATGTCGGAGTTATAGCTTATGTGTACATGTTCGTGTATTGTGTTCATGTGTCTGCAGGTGCACATGTGTGGCATGTGGCAGTCAGAGATCAACCTTGGGTGTTGTTCCTCGGGAGAAACACCTTGGGTGTTTTTTGGTTGGTTGTTTGGGCTGATTATCAATCAGACGAGTTTGGCAGGCCAGGGAGCACCAGAGATCCACCTGCCTCTACCTCCCCAGTGCTGGGATTGCAAACACATGCCCTTTGTAAGTAGGTTCAGCATTTCTCTGACTGAGCCTCCTTCCCTATCTGTGATATGAACTTTGTGGCATGAGGGGCAATTACTTCCAAATGAGTCTGGATATTTTTTTCTAATGGGTTTTCTTAATAATAGTTAATCCTATGTCCTTCAAGTGAACCATCTTAGCACATGCACACATATACACACACACACGCACACACACACACACACACACACACACACACACACTCCTAGCCCATCCCCATTTTGTCATGTCAGCCACTGATACTCAGAACCTAGGGGCCAAACTAGGCTATGAGTCAGCTAGGGAACCTTCACTCTCCTTATTGTCCTACACCACAATTCTCCCACATTGTGCCCTGCCCTGTTGTAGACTGCTTGCAGGGGCCTGTCCTTTCACTCACTCTCTATTCCCTGGGAACTCCACTAAACTTTGGAGTAGACCCAGCTTTCCTCTATCCTGTGGAGTCTCTCAGCCTTCCCCCCACCCCACCCCTTTTGAGCCAATTCCCATTCCTTTTTGTCCACTACTAATACCTTGAAACACAGTCTATCTGGGCTCTCCAGCAGCCACACCTGAACTTGACTCAGATAGAAGATTTCCGCTCTCTTTCCTGTCCTCTAATACCGTCTGTGCAGTCACACTCCCAGCCCTGCAGCAAACTGCTCAGAGGGCCTCTCCTCCACCCCACTGCCAGTGTACCCCCTGAGGCCCCTGCAGATCCAGCTGGCCTCCTCCCTCCCTTCCCTTTGCATCAGCTGCAGATACCTAGAAATACTGTCTACCTGGAACTCAAGTGGACACACCAGGCTGGGACTCAGGTAGGTAATTTTTAATCTCCTTCCTATCCTACATTACAATCTCTTAGATCTCATCTCTAGCCCTGTAGCAAGGGCCCATGTTCACACCTTACCTCCATTCCTCAGGGACTCTGCAAAACCTTGGGATGGACCCAGCTTTCCTCCTTTCTATAGACCCTCTCATCTCCCCCTTTAGCCCATCCTATTCCTTTTTGTCAGCCCCCCCCCATACCTAGAAACACTTTCTACAGGGACCCCCAGTGGCCTCCTTTGGCAGGAACTCAGGTAGGTAAGTCACCATTGGGATCTCTCCACTCTCACCCTCAGCCCAGCACCAACCTGATTACAGGTGCTCCTGCTCCCACCTCAATTTCGCACACTGGAAATTCCAACTTCATGTTAGGACTCAGAGCCCCCCCAGCTCTTTCACTCCAAAGATCTCTCCAAATAATGATTTGACTTACTGCAACATACTTGCAAGATCTCCTTGACCTACAAAACCTCCAGCTCACCTCTAACTCACCTCTAGTTGTGAGTAGGATTCCTTTGGCTCTTTTCTGAAGCCCCTCTCAGCCTTTTCTCCTAGACCACCTCTATACCTTGTTGTCACCAACTAAACTGCAGAAGCAGTCTATCATAGTCATCATATGTTCCTAAGAACCAGAGAGGCCAACAGAAAAACAAAGCAAAAGAACACAAAAACAAAGGAATGGAACACACATCCAACAAAGACAAGACCAAATATCGAGACCCAGAATCACTTCAATCATCCCAAACCCAAATGCATAGACACCAGTGCAAAAATACAACCAATAGCAGTCAAGATCATATGCTGTTACCAAAATCCAATAATCCCACTACAGTGGGCCTTGTGAGATGCAGTATAGCTTAAGTATAAGACAAGAACTTAAAAATAGTTATTATGGATATGCACAAAGACCTTAAAGATGGTATAAATAAGTCCATTAATGAAGTCTGTGAGAACTCAAACAGTGGAATGAAATAATGAAAACTATCACAACATGAAAGTGGACTTTAACAAACAATAGACTCACTAAAGAAAACCTTAGCTAAGAAAAATGTAAATAAAAAATTTATGAAGTCAAACACAAACCTCAAAGGTAAGCCTCACCAAAAGAATAGAAGACATGAAGAAGTTGAGCTGCTGCCTAGCTGTAGATATCACCCCTGCAGCCTAGTGTCCATGGTCCTGAAAGGTACTCTGCACACTCCCAGAAGAAAAAGGTCAAAACCAACCCAGCTACAAACTCTTTGGTCTGCAATGGTGACATGCCTGCGAGATACACTGGTGAACAGCGCCCCAAAGTTGGGAGTAACCAACCATTATTTGCCTGGGTTAGGTCCCACTCTATGACACTTCTCAAGTGGCCAAGAGCCTGAGACTAGATAGGCCATGGACCTAGGGGAAAACTGAATAGTATTGTTCTGCTAAAATACCATGGCAGTAAAATGGCTTCTGATGAGAATCTGCTATACTCATCTATCAGTGCCTTGCTCATCTGTCATCAGAGAAACTTCTTGCAGTAGATAAAAGCATATACAGAGGCCCTCAAACAGACAATGTGCTGAGTGTGAGAAACCTTGGAACACTCAATCCTAAATGGGATATCTTCATAACACCCCTCCCCTTATGGCCCAGGGAGCTGTGTGGAAGAGGATGCAGAAAGACAGTAAGAGCCAGTAGGGATGGAAGACAACAAGGGGGGAAAGGCCTTCCAGAAACAACGGGGCTTCTTTTAAAAATCGTTATGCTTGGTCTTAAACAATAAGAAGAGGAGCTTTAGGCAGGAAGGAGAGACATTGGGGTCACTGGGTCTCCCTGGCCATGTACCTAGCCAAGGAAACACAAACAGCTAGCTCCAGGTTCCACAAGAGACCATGTATTAAGATAATAAATCAGAGTTAATAAAACAGGGAAGAATTTTTTAATCAAAAGGACAGATGAAGGGTCACTTCAGTTCAATTTTCGTATAACTTTATATTTCTGTTAAAAGATCAGAAAGTAATATGTAGCCATTTGTGGTGATTTCTATTTCCTATGCTTATATTCACTAAATAGTGAACAACTGAGGTATGATGGGAAAGAGACTGCAGTATTTCATGGAAGCCTCTGCATTATATCATCTCAGTGGCAGTAACACATCAGCAGACAATCACACAAATATCGGGTTTAAACACCAAAGGAAAATTAAGATGAAATGTTCCTGAAACTCAGAATTGTGCCAAATCTTCTCATCATATTGCCCTGTCTGTAAACTGAGGATTATTGATGGCTTCTATGTCATGGCTGTCATCCCAGGAGACTTGCTTTGTCTCTGTGGCTTGGTGACTGGAATCTTTATTCCTGCCAGTCTAGCTGCTCACCCACTGGTCCACTCTCAACTGAATCACTAAACTTCGCTCAGTCTTCACAAGGCTTTATTTCAAAACTGGAGTAATTCAGACTGGATTTCCATTTTCTAGACCAAAACTCACTTCTCTGTTTACTGTCAAACTGTAGGGAAGGAAGAAAACAATTCTGTCTAGGCTAGATAATCGGTCCCCAAATACTCTCAAGTCCCAAGCCCCCAGAGTTATGAATATGTTATCATACACAGTAAAAAGCATTTCACACATATGATTAAGTTAGTGATCTTGCAATGAGATCTATGGAAAAAGGAAGCCGACGGCATGGGGCATACAGGAACTGTGACAAGAAGGAAAGTGGAATGGTTTATTCTGAGACATACAAGTCATGTAACCATTAAAAATGGAAGGACCAGAACTGATTATCTCCTAAGTATTCGAGAAAGCATGGCAGTTTTTTTTTCTTTGACACCTCCATTTCAGCCAGTGAAGCCAACATAAACTTCCTGAAATTCGCAACTATACTCTCTTTTTTTATGACCAAGAGGACTATATGGTTACTTGTTATAGCAGTAATAGGAAGCTGTTACATCCTCTTTTACCTTACCAAGCTACTGTTAAACCTTCAGGACAAGATCCCTCACTCCCAACCCCAAATATCAGACTTGGAGAAAGCAGAGCCAAGACACACTCAATGTAAAGTGAGTGGAAAGGCTATGACTTCAAATGCCTTGAATTTTCTAAAAAACATAAGAAGCCAAGATAGCAAATACATAACGAGCAGAGGGCAGCAAGGCTAGGGAGGAGGCAAAGGGGTGGGAAAGGCAGTGTGCATGTGATGTCTTCCCGGCAATGGAAAGTGGCTTAAAAATTATTCTTTGTACAGCGACACAAACATGGAAATTGACATGTGGCACTGAGTAATGTGAATGACCCACTTTTTAAAAACTTGGTTGTGAAGTGAAGAATAAATAATGTAGAAAAAGAGCCACACGGAAGCTCTGTGTCAGCTATAAATTGAGAGATTGTGGTGGCTTGGATGAAGAGAGGGAAGTAAGAGTAAATTTTGGAGATGACACCTAGAGAGATTGATGGAAAATAAGATGTAAGAAAAAAATTGAGTATATTCCTTACATGTTTAGCATGAGCAGTGGAGAAATTGGTGGAGACATTCAACTGGAAAGGCTAGAGAGGACAGCCGGGATGTGGAATAAATATCATGGTTGTGTTCAAAATTAAGAAGCTCCTGGGAGATGGATAGAGATATGAAGTACACAGTAAGCATGTGGGGGGGGGTGCAAATTTAACAGTCCAGAGGAGCAGACAGGCAGATGCTTTTTGCTCCTGGTGATTTGGAGACAGTCATTTCAACAAAACATAAACTTGTGATGTTTAAAAACAGCATCCGTTCCTACTGTGAATGTCTTTATCTGTCCACTAAACCTTAAACATTAGGGCTAAAAATAGGTTTCATTTTTAAAAAGTAAAAAAATAATTTTTTTAAAAAAATAAGAACACCCTGTTTGAATTCACAAAAATATAAATTATATTGTGTTTTAGGGGGAATAGAAAAAACAATCTAACATCAAGTTACATTTTTTAATAGTCACAGATGGTTTTCTTTACTTCAATATCTTTCCACATTATAATAGACTTTTCAGGGGAAAAAAGAGGATAGTATAGTTTGGTGACTAAAGAAAGATAAATTAATATAAAATGTATCTATCAGAAGTCTTTATTTTTCTTTCTTTCCACGAGCAAGCCTTGATGGGTGACATTAGGAAAGCGTGTATATAATTCTAGAGTCTTCTTCTAAATGGTTCTATGACCCAGCAAGCAAAGTGATTTGTCTGTGTACTGCATCTGCTGATTTTGCAATGTTAGTGGAGGTGGGGATTATCAGTTAGCCTTTATTTTAGAAACAGCAGAAGTCAGCAGTTTCTCAATTCTGAAGGCTGTCGGCCAAGACCTTACTCATGCTTCCAAACACAAGAAATTGGGAAGGCACAGTGAATCCTCACTGTTCAGGCTATCACACTGGCGTGTGGGGCAATGGAGAAACACCGAAAGCTGTCAAAACAGTTGCTAGAGCGAAAGAGTAAGATTTTAAAGTAAAGGAGGAAGCGGTCAATCTTTTGAGTTTCGCAAGTAGGTTTCAACCTAATTCTTTTTTTTTCAACCTAATTCTTAATATATATCAATCACAGAAAAAAAAACCAAAATATTTTCTAAGTGGAATCAAGTGACTGTATTACTCATTTTCCTCTCATGGTGCGGTGTCAACAGAACAGGCAGGATAATTCCTGCCCACTCAACTGAATTATCCATTGTTGTTGCCATAGAAAAGAGTATCTCTCTTGTGTAATTGAAAGCCTGAGCACAGAGAAAGTTATCTTAATTATATTAGCAGGTGTTAAACACTGCACACCATTCGTAGGTGTGTTAAAAACCTGAGTTTAAACGTATTTTTATACATGACAGCAAAGGCTTTACTGGCACATTCACGCATGGCATAAACTGCGAGGGACAGTAAGCTGAAATCTCAGGAAGCATCCCAGCTCATAATTCCAGAAGGATGAAAGATAATGAAAAAGCACTGAAAAAATTATTGTATCCACATTGTCGTATTTCTATAATGGCAGTGGCAGGGAACCAGCAGGCAGTGGGGGAACTAGCCTCGTATATGAGTTACAAACAATCCCCTGTGAAATGAACACTTAGCCGAAGTATGACCAGCATCTGAGGGATCTAGCATGCCACATAAGAAGCATTTATAGACATTGGATAGCACCATACTAGGGTTACGCTGAGGAGTGTGTTAATCTGAGTCACCCCCCCAACCCCATGATGCCAAGACTATTCATTCAGCAACTGTACACTGAAAACACTGTCTAGATACATGTCTTCAAATCTTGGCTGATGCATAACCACGCAATAGCATATTCTATTCTAAAATGTACCAGAAATTGTAAATGGGCTGGTGAAACCCCAAAATCTGTAGTTCAATTAATAACTCCAGCAGTCTTTTGGATGGTGTAAGACCCTAGCTATTACAGGTTTTAAGATTTCTCACAGGTAAATCCCCAATGCATTTCTTCTTTCTACGCTTAAGTTACAAAGCAGTGGTTCATTTCTCCATGAGATGTGGCCTTTGTGTCCACCAGAACTAGAAGCCCTTTTAGTTTCTAGGCTTATTTGTTAAAATCATTTTATTTGTGGTGGTCTTATTCTTTTTCACACTTGCTGAGTCAAGTGATGAGACTGTTGTTAACATTTTTACACGTATTACACATGCTTACCTCCTGTTTAATTTTCAATAATTAGTTTCCAGATTCTAATTCTGACACTGGTCCTTTGTAGCTAACTCTCTCCTTAATTGCTTATTCCTCCAGGTAGGTGGAGGGTGTGTGGGTGTGTGTGGGTGTGTGTGTGTGTGGGTGTGTAAGAAAGAGAGTGACAGACAGACAGATGCGAGTGTATGAGGAGGTTAAATTAAATGTTTGCCTTGAAGTTCCTCCATTTTACATCAACAAAGTGAGTTCCTGGCTCTCAAATAAGTATTTGAATCAGTTTACACTTAAAATAGCAAGGTCAATAGCAAGGTCACCAGATGTTCTTCCATCTCTCTCTGCAAAAACATTCTGGCCCTACCTTTTGTAAAAAAAAAAAAAAAGTATCCTGATTCCCCTACAGACCTACAGAACTCTCTGCACACTAGTGCAGTCAATGTCTGGGCCACCAAGAGCCTGAAGGTTTGCTCTGGACCACTGCTGCCTTCAGTGCTGGCTAATGGTGGTAAAATGATCCTTTCTTGCTAAGTCTTCACACCTTTATTCACCTTCGTATCTGTAAGTGTGGGTTGGGGGAGGGTGTAAGCTTTTTCAATGCTTGCCAACTGCTGAAATGGAAGTTCTCATCACTGACTTATATCTTGAAGCCCAAGGTACAGCTTCTTGATCTCTAGCTTAAACAGCACATTTTTCCTCTCCCCCTGGCCATGCTGTATTCAGCACCTTAGGGGAAAGATGTAGATACCCATTGTTGGCATGTCCGTGCTTCACTTTTACTTCTGGTAGCTTTCTCTAGTGTTCCTTTCTCCTCTCTCTTCTTTCTAGAAGCAATCAGGTTCCTGTGCTTCAGTGTCTCTACTCCAGTAGAACCACCCAAGTTCCAGGATAATCACTTCTTCCTCTCCCACCAAAGATCTGCATTTTTTTAAAGCATTCTCTCAAGACTGTAAGTTTTGGTTTGGTTTGATGACTCATCAAGGTTATAACTATCCCAAATGGAGGTGATGGAGTAGGGTCAAACAAAAATAAAGAAAATGAAAATGATCCCTGGAGTATTTTACTAAACATATATCTCAATCTGTAGTTGACAAAATTCCAGGCAATACTTTTTTAATGTTTTAGTTATCACACAAATGAGTTTTCATGTCACCTTTTATGCTTCTTAATCATTATGCTTTGTTCTAATTCACCCCATTGACATCATTGCTCTCTTTTTTCTCCCTTTGCGTGTACTCCTCCATCACCTAAAATGGATACTGCACACTAGCAAAAAGATCACTCTGTGTCTGAGTTAGATTTGTTCACAGTAACAATCCCCTCTTCCACCCATTTTCCTGCAAAATGTCAGGACCTTTTTTTTTTTACAAAATAAAGTTGCATTGTGTATATGTCCCACATTTTCTTTATCCACTCATCTGTGGATGAACATCTAGGCTTCTATCTCAGAACTATTGTGAGTAGTACAAAAAGAAACATGAACATACAAGTATCTCTGTAGCGTACTGACTTAGAATCTTCATCTATAAATGTCAGTATGATACACCTGGATCTTATGATAATTTGATTTTAGTTTTTTGAGGAAATTTTGCACTTATTTCTATAATGACTTTATATAGCCATCATCAGTATATGAGTATGCATACACACAGAGAGAGAGAGAGAGAGACTCACATGGTTAAGGGTTCTCCTTCCTCCAAATCCACACCAGTATTAGTCATCATTTGTTTTCTTGATATTAGCCACTTTGGCTGAGATGTAACGTAAATGCAGTTTTAATTTGCATTTTCCTGATGGCTAAGGATTTTGAACACTTTTTGGAATACTGATTTACCATTTATATTTCTTCTTTGATAAGAATTTATTCAGTTCATTAGTTCATTTATGATAGAATGATTTGGATTTTAGATGTTTAAACTCGGAAGTTTATGGTAGTTCCTAGCTATCAAGTCCCTGTTGAATGTATAGTTGGCAAAGATTTTCTCTTAATCTGAGAGTTATCTCTACATGTTTATGATGTTTTCCTTGTAGTACAGAAGCTTTTAAATTCTGTGTGACACTATTTGTGAGTCCCTCACATTATTTCCTATTCTACTGGCTTCGAACTCAGAAAGACTTTACATACACATCTATCCTGGACTGGTCTCCCTGTTTTCTGCTATCAGTTTTGAGTCTTCCACTAAGGTCTTCAATCCATCTTTAATTTATTTTTGTATAGCATAAGTAAGAAATTGAGGAGATCCAAGATGGCTGCCATGAGAGAACACTGTGTCTGAGGAGTAGGAGAGCAGAAACAACACAGCGACCAGGAGACTGAACTCTGGGACCTAAAACGCCAGCATTGTGAGTGCCAGGTGAAC
>CM053764.1:131124370-131144941 GCA_028658305.1 Pachyuromys duprasi
AATGAGGGAGGAGGCTATGCCTGGGATGCAAAGTACCTAACCTGTGATTGATATATAAAAATAAATAAATTTAAAAAAAAAGATGAGTAGAAGCACAATGGTTATAGTTTAATAGATGTATAACATTTCCTTATGGTTTGCTCATCTATTACTGATTTCTCATATGTAAAAATGGAGATTAAAATCTTTATAAAATTACTGTGAGACGTAAGTAGAAAGCACACTTAGAACTAACATGAGAGTGCTGTTTATAAGGTATTTATAATTGTTTATTGGAAGTCCTTGTTTAAGAATTGTGATACTCCAAAAAATTGATTTCTTCCTTTTTTTTAAGACATTGTGGTATGCAGTATGTGCGTAGAACTGCTGTACATAATACCAACAGAAATAAATTGTCTTATAGTCTGGACGTTTATGGTCCAAAAAACTCACGGTCTTTATACGATAAGTTTCTTCTGATTCTGTGACAAAAAGGCTGTTTTAAGCATCTTTCCTCGACTTCTCAGCCTTTGTCTCTTCACATCATCTTCACTCAATGCCTATTTGTTGGTTATACTTTCTCTACTTAGATGACATCAAGTCTATTGAATTATGGTCTATTTTACTGACCTCGTGTCACTAGCTGTGTGCACAATGAAAGGTCACATTCTGACATGCTAGGGACATTAAGACTTCAGCATATAAGTTTTTAACAGAGTTCCCACATTATTGCATTCCTCTTGGTTGTCCTATTGTGTCAGCCATTTTCATAAATGAATACATCTTTCTCCTAGTTATTTGTGTACTGCTGCCGTAATTTATTTTCACCACGTGCATTTTGCAATTTGTTGCCTCTATTTTTCTGATCAGCCTGGCTATTTTGCTTAAGGCAAGACTTTACATTGTTTTATTTTGTTGTTATTATTTATTAATTCTTTGAGAAGTTCATACAATGTATTCTTATCATACACACACACACACACCTCCTTTTATATCCTCCCAAATCCATATTCACCTCTCATATGCATCCCCAATTCCCTGGGTCTTATTTTTAACCCATTGATTTTAATTTGTGCTGCTCAGATACTCCTGGGTGCAGAGCTATTCAATGGAGCATGGTCAACCTAGCAGGGGCCACACCCGTAAAACTGAGTTTCCTTCTCCCAACAGTTATCAGTTGCCTCAGCTAAAAAATGGAATCACTTTGTGATCACTGTCCCCCTCTCCATATGTGGGTTTTGTCTGCCTTGTTCCTGAGCAGGTCTTGTGAATGCTGTCACAACTGCTGTGCACTAGTCACACTGCTTTGCTCTAGCCACCTACTGCTCTGGCCTTTATAGTCTTTCTATATCCTCTTCTTCAATGACTCCTGAGCCAAAAGAGGAAACCTAGAGATCCAGATATCCTAACTAAGACTGAGCATGACACAGTTTCTTATTATCTGCACCCTGAGCAGTTGTGGGTCTCTGTTCCAGTCACCACCTACTACAAAAGTGAAACTTCTCTGATGAGGCTTGAGGATGCATTGGTCTGTGTGTTTAGCAATAAGGCATTAGGAGTAAGTTTGATACTACATCCATTAAAATGAATAATAGTATGTTCTCCCCTAGGGGATAGGACTGTCTAGACACAGGTTCTTGACTGGAATCATGATATAAGACAAGGGTTCTATCTTGTAGAACATTCTTTATGTTTGGGCTTTTTTTGGTTTGGGTTTTTGTGGCTTATTTATTTATTTATTTTTATATAAATTGGTGTTTTGGTTGCATGTATGTCTGTGTGAAGATGTCAGATCCCCTGGAACAGGAGTTAAAGACAGTTGTGAGCTGCCATGTGGGTGCTGGTACTGGAACTTGAATCCTCTGGCAAGAGCATTCAATGTTCCTAACTGCTGAACCATCTCTCCAGCCCCTGGAACAATCTTTAAATCCAATCAGGATTGGTTAGTCCCATGACATTCTTTCCACTATAGGACAACAGGCATTTCTTGTCGTACTGGTCATTATTGTAGCTCTGGATAAGATTGATATGTACTTTTTCAATATTCTAGATAGCACCTTCTAGTACTTTGAAAGCCAGGCAGTAGGTATGAATCTTCTTTATCAGTACCAGTTTAATTTCTTCATGTTCTATGACTCAAGGATGCGGTGTCTTCAGCAAGAGGGTCTTATCACCATGTTCTGGAGGCTAACCAAGACCAATGGCAATAGCCTATAATATTGGGAATTTGTGGGAACCCACTGGCGAATAATTTGAAAGGAGGTAACCTATTCTCAGCATTGGGCTTTTTATTTGATAACCTGTGATGTCTATAATTCAATATAATTGCTTCATCTTAGGACAACATTATTTAAACCCTTTGTATGTATGTGTATATATACATATACACATATATTTACATGTGTATATATGTAATTATAGGAAGCTTCTATCTTAATAAGTTTCCATATTTTTTTCAAAGGTCTTCAAGTTTAAATTTTACTCCCCTACCTCTATCTCACGTACCCTTGAGTACCCCACTCCAGGTAATCCTTCTTGCTCGAGTGTTCTTCCCCTATATACAACCTGCATTCTATATCCTAGGACTTTACATTTTGTCTCTCAAGCATTAGGATGTGAAAATAAGTGTGAGTAGACAGGAATGTGCTGTTGCTGAGATTAGTGTCATTCGAGGTTGTGGGTATGCAGTTCACCCTGTAGGAATGACAGCATCTGGGATCTGCTCAAAGAACCTTTTATAACAGTGGTTCTCAAGCTGTGGGTCATAACCCCTTTGAGGGTATCCTAAGACTATCAAAAAGTAAAAGCAGATTTTTATATTACAATTCGTAACAGTAGCAAAGTTACAGTTAGGAAGTAGAACAAAAATAATTTTATGGTTGGGGGTCACCACAACACGAAGAACTATATTAAAGGGTCTCAGTATAGTAAGACTGAGCACCAGTGTTTTATAGGGATGTGTTGCTGGTGAACTATAGTCACTTGGTCTCAATTTGGTAAAGATGTCTTCCCCACACAACTCAAAGTTGTCCAACTAAGTACCTTCCGTAGAAGGAATTTCTTTGGTCTGTAAGGAAGCATCACCTGTCAATAAAAAGCTAATAGCCTATTGGCTCTGAGGCAGGAAATAAGGAGGTAGTAGTTCAGGAGAGAAACAGAGGAACTCTGGAAGATAATCAGAGGAGTGGAGTAGCCCGCAGATTCTGAAGAAGATGGACATATGAAACTGAGGAGAGGTAACCAACCACATGGCAGAACTAAGAATAGAATAATCAGGGTACTGGTCATGAGCAAGTCAGGGAACATGCCTTGCAATATTTAATAAGTTATCCAGTTTCTAATTCGGATGTTATTTCCAAGCTATAACAAAGAGAATATTCAGATCATACAGAGAGTCCTACCAGACTGGATCTATCCAAATAAAAATCACCAAGACGAACAAGGAAAGCTAAACACGTTTGTTTTATTTTTTAACTGATTGATGCTATGTTTATAACACATTTATAGCAAGAGAATCTTGTAGAGAAAGGAACTACTCTATGCCTTTTCCCTATCAGTAGTGGACCCTTCCTTATAATTCCTTGAATCCTCAGAATCAACAAAACAAAATCTGAGCACAGAAGGACTCTTTGTGACTGGAAATAATCTCATTACAAATCTAAGACCTCACTTATTCTTGTAACCCTTGGCTTATCCAGGAGGTTCCCAACTACATTGAAGGCAATACCCATAATGAAATCTCACATTTTCCTTTTCAAAGTCAGAAATAGTTATTCTATAAATAAGGGACCTGGAAAACTCCTAATGGCAGTTCTACACAATAATGTATCCTAAGAGTATCTCCACCACCTACATGGAGAAACAGGAATAGCAGCAGCTCTATGAGGACTGTCTGTTCTGTTTCTCTTACCTTCTCAGACATCTCCATCCATCTTTGGATCCTTTTTACTATCATTTTAGTGAGGAACTTGGTTGGAGGTAATACAGATAGCCAAGCACAGATAAAACACAAGTATGCTCTGTTCTTATTGGAGGCAGCATTGTGCCTACTTCATGAGACAAATCAGCCCTTGTCCAGAAGAACTGATGTAGAACAATTTGAAACATATTGGGATTTATCTGTAACTATGAGAAAGGAGAAGGTAATGAGTACTAAGAAAATCTGACATAATGAGATGCAAAAGATTTCCTGGCAATTGGATTCAAAAATTTAAGAAAATGGAAATAAAGGTTTCCATGCTAGGTAATTGGCAATGGCAGACACATTAGACCAAATAGGGTATATGGTTGTGCTATGAATTGTCTGAGGAGCCTATAGATGCACACAGAGTTATAGGTATTCACACAGAGTGCTGCAGTGCTCACTTTAACCGGGTTATCTACGCGACATCTGTAAATCTGCAGCACAACATTAAAACCAGGAGTAGACAGCAAGTAGGAATAGAAACCAGTGAGGAGTTCTTTCCAAGGTCTGTTTCACTACCAAGATGCTGTGTCTATTGTGCAGACAAGCCTGGGCTTGGTATATGTGAAAAGCTCCCAAAAGAGTCTCTGACAACAGTAAGTAGGGAATCCTGACTAAAGGGTAGAAGCAGGATTCAAATAGCAGAAAGAGCAGAAGCAGCTTTAGCGAGAAGTTGAGGACACCACGGAAAAAGTCCTAAGATGTATGCTAATAGCTTCATCCAAGTCTTAAAGTTGAATACAAGATGCTTTGGGAATTGAATTCAAGGGTTTTTTTTTTAAATTAAAACTCTTCAAAGTCTGACTTCTTGAAAGAGCTTTGGCAATGAGCACCCCACTTCAAATCCTATGTGTGACCAAAAGACTTTGATGAAATAATCAGGCTTCATAATCTACAACTTTGTTACTTCAAAGATGGGAATCATTTCTATGTCATTTTCTCATTAACATTACAATTTTAAGACATTTCATACACGTACATCACGGCTATGTTTCCTCCCCTATTCTATCCTGCTTAAACATTGAAAAGAGCCTTAATTTAGAAGAGAGAAATATTTGACTTTAGCAATATTCTATGGACATGTAGAAGATATGACATTTGACTACAGTCAGTGACCTGAGTGATAAGAGCCATCGTGAATGTGGACCTGCCATCAGCTTTGCTGGAAGCACTGGTAGAGTGGAAAAGCAGAAGCAGATGTGAGCTCTGACTTGCACTCTGTCTCATTCTCTCCAACAGGTATGTTCTTCTCTTGTGACCCATGAATTTCAGATTGCATTCAGTGGATTCATGGCTCCAGCAGCAAGCAAGGGAACTTCAGAACTCCTCCTTGGCCTGGGCTGCAGCACTGGCTGGTTTGTGTCTCTGAAGTACTTGATGTCTTGAGCTGGACAGGAACTGTTTCCCCTGACTTTCTGGCATACAGATGCCTACTGTGAATTTTTTTACCCAAGGCAATAAATGTAATAAACTGTCTCTCAATTATTACATATTCCATTGTGGTGCTTGGGAAGCCCTTGGTTGATACAATTGCATCAGAAATCTGTTTGCCTAGAAAAAAAAAAAAAGAAGCAGATACACCAAAGAGGAACAGACGGCTGGAAATAATCAAACTCAGGGCTGAAATCAATCAATAAGAAACAAATAAAACTATTCAAAGAATCAATGAAAACAAGAGCTAGTTCTTTGAGAAAATCAACAAAATAGACAAGCCCTTAGCCAAACTAACAAACAGGCAGAGAGAAACAATCCAATTCAGCAAAATCAGAAATGAAAAGGGGGATATAACAATAAACACTGAGGAAATCCAAGCAATCATTAGGTCTTACTACAAAAAACTATATGCCACAAAATTTGAAAATCTAAATGAAATGGACAATTTTCTTGATAAATTCCATCTACCTAAATTAAGTCAAGATCAAGTAGAAAAATTGAATAGACCTATATCCCCCAAGGAAATAGAAGCAGTCATCAACAGTCTCCCTACCAAAAAAAGCCCTGGGCCAGATGGATTCAGTGCAGAATTCTACAAGACCTTCAAAGAAGTGCTAACTCCAATTCTCTCTAAACTATTCCACAAAATAGAAACAGAAGGAACATAACCAAACTCATTCTATGAAGCCACAGTCACCTTGATACCTAAACCACACAAAGACCCCAAAAAAAAGAGAACCTCAGACCTATATCTCTTATGAACGTTGATGCAAAAATACTCAATAAAATACTTGCAATCTGAATCCAAAAACACATAAAAGATATCATCCACCATGACCAAGTAGGCTTCATCCCAGGCATGAAGGGGTGGTTCAATATATAGAAATCCATCAGTGTGATCCACCATATAAACAAACTGAAGGAGAAAAACCACATGATCATCTCCTTAGATGTCGATAAAGCATTTGACAAAGTCCAACATCAATTCATGTTTAAAGTCTTGGAGAGATAAGGGATACAAGGCACATACCTAAACATAGGAAAGGCAATATACAGCAAGCCTATAGCCAACATCAAACTTAATGGAGAGAAACTTAAATCAATCCTACTGAAATCGGGGACTAGGCAAGGCTGCCCACTGTCTCCATATCTCTTCAACATAGTACTTGAAGTCCTAGCTAGAGCAATAAGACAACTAAAGGAGATCAAGGGGATACAAATCAAAAAGGAAGAGGTCAAAATATCCCTATTTGCAGATAATATGATAGTATACATGAGCGACCCCAAAAATTCAACCAGAGAACCCCTTCAACTGATAAACACCTTCAGCAAAGTGGCTGGATAGAAAATCAACTCAAAATAATCAGAAGCCCTCCTGTATATGAAAGACAAAAGGGCCGAGAAAGAAATTAAGGAAACAACACCCTTCACAATAGCCACTGATAACATAAAGTACCTTGGGGTGACTCTAACCAAGCAAGTGGAAGATCTCTTTGAGAAAAACTTCAAGTCTCTGAAAAAAGAAATTGAAGAAGATATCAGAAGATGGAAAGATCTCCCGTGCTCATGGATTGGTAGGATTAACATAGTGAAAATGGCTATTCTGCCAAAAGGAATCTACAGATTCAATGCAATCCCCATCAAAATACTAACAAAATTCTTTACAGACCTTGAAAGAAAAATTCTCAACTTCATATGGACAAACAAAAAACCCAGAATCTCCAAAACAATCCCGTACAACAACAGATCAAGAAGCCAAAAAAAGACAGCATCTTCAATAAATGGTGCTGGACCAACTGGATGTCTATATGCAGAAAAATGAAAATAGATCCATATTTATCACCCTGCACAAAACTAAAGTCCAAGTGGATCAAAGACCTCAACGTAACATCAGACACATTAAACCGGTTAGAAGAAAAAGTGGGGAAGACCCTAGAACTCATTGGCACAGGAGACTACTTCCTGAACAGAACACCAACAGCACAGGCTCTAAGAGCAGCAATCAATAAACAGGACCTCATGAAACTGAAAAGCTTCTGTAAAGCAAAAGACACTGTCATCAAAACAAAATGACAGCCTACAGACTGGGAAAAGATCTACACCAATCCTACATCTGACAGAGAGCTAATATCCAGTATATATAAAGAACTCAAGAAGTTAAAAAGCAACAAATCAGGTAATCCAATTAAAAAATGGGGTATGGAGCTAAACAGAGAACTCTCTGCAGAAGACTGTAGAATGGCAGAAAAACACTTAAAGAAAGTCTCAACATCCTTAGCCATCAGGGAGATGCAAATCAAAATGACCCTGAGATTTCACCTTACACCTGTCAGAATGGCTAAGATCAAAAACTCATGTGACAACACATGCTGGAGAGGATGTGGAGAAAGAGGAACCCTCCTCCATTGCTGATGGGAATGTAAACTTGTACAACCACTCTGGAAATCAATTTGGTGCTTTCTTAGACAATTAAGAATAGTGATTCCTCAAGATCCAGCTATAGCACTCCTAGGTATATACCCAAAAGATATTCAAGTACACAACAAGGACATTTGCTCTACTATGTGCATAACCTGTGATTAATATAAAATAAAAATGTTAAAAAAAGAGATCTGTTTGCTAGGTGTACCAAAAGTTGAACATGGAAAAACCCTGAGAGCCATCCTTTCACCTGCTAAACCCACAGATCCTTTCTGAATTGTGCAAGAATCCTAAAGTTAAATTATATTAAATGCTGGTTTTCTCCATGTTTATTTCAAATAATATTTATACTATACCAAAAACTTTAACTTTGGGTATAAGCATTTCCCACAATAAGGCAATTGTTGAAAAGAATGAAGCATCAGGTTTTCTACTTAAATCATATTTTTTTTACCAGAACAGCATGTTTCAAATATTACTAAATTTCTTCTATTCCTTTTTCCATTTTACCTAAATATGGAGAATACAAGAATACAAGAAGATTCTTCTCATGAAAACTTGAGAAGAGTTGGAGAATTTACATTTATTACAGCATAATAATTTGAAGAGTAGATTTAAATTTCCAGACAGCAGGCGATCCAAGATGGCCTTGACCAGCATGTACTATATCTGAGGGTCAGAAGATATGCAACTCCAAAATTGGTGAGTGGAGGGGCAGCTGAAGCCAGAACATCGACATTGAAGCTTCCTGAGCGAGACAAGACAACCCATGAGCTGAGACCATTGGGATCCAGGTCACTCACGGACTTTTCTGGGGACTGAGAGTGGCAATTATTCAATCCCTCTGCACTTTCCCTTGATGGGCCTCCCTCATCCCCTCATCCCTCCTCGGCAGAGGCAACCTGCAGTGCCTGCAGCTCCTAGCACAGAACTCTCAGTGGTGGGCTGCCAGCTGTATAGGACACCCAAGTCCACCAGGCCACCCAGGTCCGCTGACCTACCCAGGTCTATGAAGAGCTGTAGGGACTCCCCAAGGCCTCCCTGCAGGCATCTGTACTGGCCTTTCAGTTTTGCTGCTGTGGCCAGACTCCCAGTGGACCACTATAAAAGCCTCCAAGCTCTGTGACTACAGCACCACTGAGCTCACTGATTGCCTACACTTGCATTTGCCTTGGCAGGCCCAAATCTGAGTGTAGAGAACAGGAGGAATCCCTGTGCTTCTGTCCTGGCAGGCCCAAATCTGAGTGTAGAGAACAGGAGGAATCCCTGTGCTTCTGTCCTGGCAGGCCCAAATCTGAGTGTAGAGAACAGGAGGAACCCCTGTGCTTTCTGATTAGGCCTGCTAGAGACTGAGTGTGACTTCAACTGCGTGCGTGTTGGATCCAGGGTCCATCTACACTAGCCATTAGACATTGGATCCCTCCCACCTACAACCCCACTGTGGGCAATATAGGGATTCTTGGGACAGTGTTCTCAACATTGAAGCCCCTGTTCTGTGGATCTACTAGTGGAGTCCAGGCAAACAACTCCTAGAGCCCAGACAGATCTGAATACCAGAAGGACAGTATAACAGGCCTGTAGGCCACTGAGGTATTCAGGGAATCGGTACACGCACATTGTGCCTGCAAACAGCACCAGAGCCCTCACTGCCTCCTGTGCTTGCATCCCCCCATCCCACCTGCCAAGGTTCTACACTCTCAAGCAACCTGTCCTTCAAGGCATATGCTTGCTAGCCTGAACTTGTGCACCTGTGCCTTCAGACCTTCCTCCCTTAGGTACACCTGAAATGCAAATACACACTCTCAAACCAGCGGACCTCTCTCATCTTCCCAAAGAATATTCCAGACACCAGATAAATATGAACCCAGTCTGAAGTACAGACTCCAGAAACAAACAGTGAAGGTTACATATAAGCAGATAGTCAGAGGTCAGCATAAGAATACATCCAACAAAATCAGGACATCATGGCTTCACCAGCAACCCCCAAAATCAATGGATACTCCAATTCATTGGAAACACAGGAAAATTATTTTAAAGCTATGTTTATCTCGTTATTAAAGACACATAAAGAGGAGATGAACAAATCTCTCAAAGAAATAGCCACACAAATGGAGACAAATAAAGAGGAAAAGAACAAAGCTCTCAAAGAAATACAGGCAAATACAGCCAAACAAATAGAGGGACAAGTAGGGCACAATTAGTGACGTATATAGAGGAAACAAAAAAAAATAGAAGCCATCACAGAAAGACAGGAATCCACATTCAAACAGATGAAAGAAGTGGTACAAGGCATGAAAACAGAATTAGAATCAATAAAGAAAATACAAACAGAGAAAACCCTGGGCCAGGAGACCTTAGAGAAAAGATCAGGAATCACAAAGGTAAGCATCACCAATAAAATACAAGAGATGGAAGAGAGAATCTCAGGTGCTGAAGATATACTTGCAGAAATAAATACTTCTCTCAAAGAAAAAGTAAAATCAGAAATGTTACAAACACAAAACATCCAAGAAATCAAGGACACCATGAAAAGACAAAATCTAAAAATAATAGGAATAAATGAAAAAGAAGATTCCAGGCTCCAAAGTCCAGAAAATATCTTCAAGAAAATCACAGAAGAAAATTTTCCCAACTTAAAGAAAGAGATGTCCAAAAACAAGAGGCCTACAGAACACCAAATAGACTAGACCAGAAAAGAAGCTCCTCACATCACATCATAGTCAAAACACTGTGTCTACAGAACAAAGAAAAAATATTAAAATCAACAAGGTAAAAAGGCCAAGTAACATATAAAAGTAGACCTATCAGAAGCACACCAGAGTTCTCAACAGAAAGTATGAATGCCAGAAAGGCCTGAGCAGCTGTCATGCAACATTAAGGGACCACAGATGCCAACCCTGACTACTCTATCCAGCAAAGTTTTCAATCAACATAGATGGAGAAAACAAAATTCTCTATGACAAAACTAAACTTAAACAATATATACACAGCAACCCAGCCCCACAAAAGATACTAGAAGAAAACTCCAATCTAATGAAATCAAATACACCCAAAAAACCATAAGATATAGATAACTTCACAAAAAAAGTAAAAGAAAACAAGCAATGAAACACAGTAACACCACCAACACCACAATAAAAGAAACTGACATTCTTTGGTCACAATTATCTATCAACATAAATGGACTCAACTCTCCAATAAAAAGACACAGATTCACAGAATGGTTGCAGAAACAGGATCCAACATTCTGCTGCATCCAAGAAACACACCTAGGCAATGAAGATAAACACTACCTCAGAGAAAATGGCTGGAAAAATGTTTTTCAAGCAAAGGGACCCAGAAAACAAACTTGGATAGCTATCCTAATATCTAATAAAATAGACTTTCAACAAAAATTAATCAAAAAAGATGAAGAGGGGCATTTCATTCTCATCAAAGGAAAAATCTACCAGGAGAACATCACAATTCTGAACATGTATGCCCCAAATACAAGACCACCTACATTTGTAAATGAAACATTATTAAAGCTGAAATCACACATCAATCCCAACACCTTAATAGTGGGAGACTTCAACATTCCACTCTCACCAATTGACAGATTATCTACATAGAAGCTAAATAGAGAAATAACAGCTCTTACAGAGGCCCTAAATCAAATGGACCTAATAGATATCTACAGAACGTTTCGCCCAAACTCAAAAGAGTGTACCTTCTTTTCAGCACCTCATGGAATCTTCTCCAAAATAGGCCATATACTTGGTCACAAAATAAGCCTAAACAAATACAAGAAGATTGAAATAATACCTTGTATGCTATCTGATCACCATGGACTAAAGCTGGACCTCAACAATAACCAAAATAGCGAAAAGCCTACACACACATGGAAAATGAATAACTTGCTACTCAATAACAGCTGGATTAGGGAAGAAATAAAGAAATTAAGACTTCCTAGAATCCAATGAAAATAAAGGCACAACATACCCAAACTTATGGGACATGATGAAAGCAGTGCTAAGAGGAAAGTTGATAACACTAAGTGCCTTCAAGAAGAAATTTGAAACATCTCATACAAGCAACTTAATGGCTCATCTGAAATCCCTAGAAAAAAAAAGAAGGAAACACCCAAGAGGAGCAGAGGGCTGGAAATAATCAAACTCAGGGCTAAAAGCAATAACTCAGAAGCAAGTAAAACAATTCAAGAATCAATGAAACCAAGAGCTGGTTTTTTGAGATAATCAACAAGATAAACAAAACCTTAGCCAAACTAACTAAAAGGCAGAGAGAAACGATCCAAATCAGCAAAATCAGAAATGAAAAGGGGGCATAACAACAGACACTGAAGATATCCAAACAATCATTAGGTCTTACTACAGAAGCCTATATGCCTCAAAATTTGAAAATCTAAATAAAATGGAAAATTTTCTTGGTAGTTTCCATTTACCAAATTTAAATCAAGATCAGGTAAATAGAATGAAGAGTTTTATATCCCCCAAAGAAATAGAAGCAGTCATCAAAAGTCTCCCTTCCAAAAAAGCCCAGGGCCAGATGGTTTCAGTGCAGAATTCTACCAGACCTTCAAAGAAGTGCTTACTCCACTTCTCTTCAAACTAGTCCACAAATAGAAACAGAAGGAACATTACCAAACTCATTCTAGGAATCTACAGTCACCTTGATACCTAAACCACACAAAGATCCAACAAAAAAAAGAGAACTTCAGACCTCTCATGAACATTGATGCAAAAATACTCAATAAAATACTTGCAAACTGAATCCAAGGACACATAAAGCTGTCATCCACCATGACCAAGTAGGCTTCATCCCAGGCATGTAGGGATGGTTCAATATACAGAAATCCTTCAATGTAACCCACCTTATAAAAAATCTGAAGGAGAAAAACCACATGATCATCTCCTTAGATGCTGAAAAAGCATTTGACATAATCCAATACCCATTCATGTTTAAAGTCTTGGAAAGATCAGGGATATAAGGCACAAACCTAAACATAGTAAAGGCAATACACAGCAAGCCTATATACAACATCAAACTCAGTGGAGAGAAACTTAAATCACTCCTACTGAAATAAGGGACAAGACAAGGCGGCTCACTCTCTCCATATCTCTTCGACATAGTACTTGAAGTCCTAGCTAAAGCAATAAGACAAGTAAAGGAGATCAAGGGCATACAAATTGGAAGGGAAGAAGTCAAAATATCACTATTTGTGGATAATATGATAGTATACATGAGTGACCCCAAAAATTCAACCAGAGGACTCCTTCAGCTGATAAACACCTTCAGCAAAGTGGCTGAATACAAAATTAACTCAAAAACATCAGAAGCCCTCCTGTGTGTCAAAAACAAAAGGGCCAAGAAATAAATTGTAGAAACAACACCCTTCACAATAGCATAAAGTACCTTGGGGCGACTCTAATCAAGCAAGTAAAAGACCTATTTGAAAAAAACTTCAAGTCTCTGAAGAAAGAAATTGAAGAAGCTATCAGAAGATGGAAAGATCTCTTGTGCTCATGGATCTGTAGGATTGACATAGTGAAAATGCAATCTACAGATTGCAAAAAAGCAATCTACAGATTCAATTCAATTCCCATCAAAATAACAACACAATTCTTTACAGAACTTGAAAGAAAAAAAATCTCAACATCATATGGAAAAACAAAAAACCCAGAATTGCCAAATGATCCTGTACAACAACAGATCATCTGAAGGCATCTCCATCCCTGATCTCAAGATCCCTGATCTCAAGCTGTACTACAGAGCAATAGTAATAAAAACTGCATGGTACTGGCACAGAAACAGACTGGTGGATCAATGGAATCAAATAGAATACCCATAAATAAACCCACACACCTCTGGATACTTGATTTTTTACAAAGAAGCCAAAACCATTCAATGGAAAAAAAGACAGCATCTTCAACAAATGGTGCTGGTCTAACTGGATGTCTAAATGCAGAAAAATGCGAATAGATCCATATTTATCACCCTGCACAAAACTAAAGTCCAAGTGGATCAAAGACCTCAACATAAAACCAGAAACATTAAATCATTTAGAATAAAATGTAGGGAAGAGCCTAGAACTCATTGACACAAGAGACAACTTCCTGGACAGAACACCAATAGCACAGGCTCTAAGAGCAGCAATCAATAAACGGGACCTCATGAAACTGAAAAGCTTCTGTAAAGCAAAGGACACTGTCATCAAAACAAAACAACAACCTACAGACTGGGAAAGGATCTTCACCAACCCTATATTTGACAGAGGGCAAATATCCAGAATATATAAAGATCTAAAGAATTTTAAAAGCAACAAATCAAGTAATCCAATTAAAAAATGGAGTACAGGGCTAAACAGAGAATTCTCTGTAGAGGAATACAGGATGATAGAGAAACACTTAAAGAAATGTTCAACATCCTAAGTCATCAAGGAAATGCAAATCAAAACAACCCTGAGCTTTCACCTTATACCCATCAGAATGGCTAAGATCAAAAACTCTAGTGACAACGCATGCTGGAGAGGTTGTGGAGAAAGAGGAACCCTCCTCCATTGCTGGGGGGAATGCAAACTTGTACAACCACTCTGGAAATCAATTTGGCACTTTCTTAGACAATTTGCCATAGTGATTCCTCAAGACCCAGCTATACCACTCTTAGGCATATATCCAAAATATGCTCAAGTACACAACAAGGGCATTTGCTCAACCATGTTCACAGCAGCTTTATTTGTAATAGCTAGAACATGGAAACAACTCAGATGCCCCTCAACAGAGGAATGGATACAGAAACTATGGTGTATTTATTTACCCAATGGAATACTACTCAGCAATTAAAAAGGAGGAAATCATGAAATCTGTAGGCAAATGGTGAGATCTAGAAAAGATCATCCTGAGTGAGGTATCCCAGAAGCAGAAAGACACACGCAGTATATACTCACTTATAAGTGGATATTAGACATATAATATAGGATAAATGTACTAAAATCTGTACACCTAAAGAAGCTAAGCAAGAAGTATCTTATCCTGGGTAAGATACTCAGTCCTCACTCAGAAAGACAAACAGGATGGACATTGTAAGAAAGAGAAAACAGGAAACAGGATAGAAGCCTACCACAGAGGGCCTCTGAAAGACTCTATCCAGCAGTGTATCAAAGCAGATGCTGAGACTTATAACCAAACTTTGGGCAGAGTGCAGGGGATCATATAAAAGAAGGGGGAGATAGGAAGACCTGGAGAGGACAGGAGCTCCACAAGAGCAACAGAACCTAAAACTCTGGACAGGGATATTTTCTGATACTGATACTCCAATCAAGGACCATTCATGCATATAACCTAGATAACCTAGAACCCCTGCTCAGATGTACCCCATGGCAGTTCAGTATCCAAGTGGGTGTCCTAGTAAGGGGAACAAGGACTGTCTCTGACATGAACTCAGTGACTAGCTCTTTGACTGCCTCCCCCTGATGGCAGAGCAGCCTTGCCAGGTCACTGAGGAGGACAATGCAACCAGTCCTGATGAGACCTGATAAGCTATGGTCAGATGGAAGGCGGTGAGGGCTTCCCTTGTCAGTAGACTTGGAGAGGGGCATGGGAGGATATGAGGGAGGGAGGGTGAGGGATTGATAGAGGGGGCTACAGCTGGGATACAAAACAAATAAGCTATAATTAATATTAAAAATAAAAATTAAAAAGTATATGAGTTGTGTTTGAGAATTTTGCTAGTTTTATATGACGCGTATTGTAGGTATTTTGTTGTGAGAAGTGGAATTTGTGCTTATTCTTGATATGAATATAACAGCAATTCACCAGATCATATTATGTGCTGTATTCTTCGATGATGTGTCCCTACTTTTGTTTTCTGAGGTCATTAACTATGAGATCATCCATTTGTCCCAATTACTTTAATTATTTCTGTAATGTTATGATTTTATCTTTCCTTCTTTAAGACAGAAAGAATAAATTTTTAACTCCCAGTCATATACTCTGAGGACTGTTTCCTCCCAAAAATAAAAGACTGAAAGGAATTCCAAAGAACAATTCATTTGATTCAATTTTAAAGTTGGTCTAGATGATAGCCAACTGCAGAGATGTGAACAAAATCAAGAAAAATTTTATAGGCATGTCACATTCATTAATAGCAAGCCAATGACTAACATATCGAGTCATAAATATAATTTATTGGTGAAAATATTCCAAGAGTCTATACTGTCATACATATCAAAGCAAAGACTCAATAAATATGATATATTCCAAAAGAACTTAAAGTCAAATATTGAGCTCCTTCATTATAATAAAAATAATATAAGAAGAAACCCTGATAAAGTTATGGTTGTGGAAAATCTTTTGGCTACAATATGTCTAACTCAAATCTCAAAAAAGTTAACAGCAAGGTTACCTTCTGTGATAATAATCAGTCTATAAACTTTTTCATCAATAATCAGCCCTTTATTTGGTGTCAAGAAACTAGGGTGAAAATTTGTGTCTGGATTACATGTGGAAAAGGCATGACTTTTTTCTCAGAAGTCATGCCTTTCTGTGCATCAAAGAATCAACACTAGAAAGAAACTGGTTGTGGTGAAATGGGAAAGTAAGAGGTTTCATCTCATGGCACAGCAGAGAACTCATTCTGGGGGCAAACCTGTAACTTTTCTCAGTGTGGGAAGGCCATCTCTCAGGAACCATCCCTCATTATACATCAGAGAATGCACACTGGAGAGACACCTTATCAGTGTAGAGAATGTGGAAAGGCATTTTCCCAGAAGTCACAGCTTATCATACATCATAGAGCTCATGCTGGAGAAAAGACATATGAGTTCACTGGACGTGGCAAAGCCTTCTGTGAAAAGCCTCACCTTACTATACATAAAAGAATCCAAACAGGTGTGAAGCCCTACAAATGTGCCCAAGGTAAAAAAAAAAAAAAAAAAAAATTCCTTTCATAGAAAAACAGAACTCACCACACATCAGTCAGCTCATACTGGGGCAAAGCTCCATAACTGTACTGACTGCAAAAAATATATTCTCCCAGAAATCACAGCTTGGCATACATCCCAGAACACACAATGCAATGACTGTGGAAGAGCCTTCTGTCAGAAGCCACGTCTTTTCGGACGTTAGACTCTGTGCATGTGCAGAGTGTGAGAAAGCCTTCTTTCAGAAGCCCCGCTTTGCAGGGAATTGGCAAATTCCTGCTGGAGAGAAGACCTTTTCTTCATTTTCTAGAAGTCAGGCCTTGTGTTATTTTATTTTTTTAGATTTTGTTTTGCTTTATTTTGTTTCTACAAAACTTAGTCATATGGAACCCATGATTTTATAGCCTTGTTTTCCATTTATAAGTATATTATGGAGATAATACGTTCCATATATATTGTAATGTAGTTTTCTGAGTTGGGAAGACGGTTTAGTGGTTAAAGCCCATGACGCTCTTCCACTTCCAGAGGACTTAACGTTTCCAAGCTTCCACATCTAACAAAGCACAAACTACTTGCAACTCCAAGGGATCTGACGCCCTCTACTGGCCTCTGTGCATACCTGCACTCACATGTACATACCACCCACCAGTGCACGTACACACACACTTAAACATAATTAAAAATAAATGTAAATCATTTTTAAGAAACATTTTCTATAGATATAGTAATGAAGCTACCCCATTGTTTCATTGATTAAATAGGTGTAGTGTGTGTGTGTGTGTGTGTGTGTGTGTGTGTGTGAGCATGTGCATGTGTGGAGGTCAGGAACAGTTTTTCACAAGCTGGTTGTTGCTTTCCATGGTGTTTGTACAGGGTTTCTCATTGTTTCTGTTGTTGTGTTGTTCTGCATGTGCTCCAGGCTAGCTGGCCTGTTGGTATAATGTTCTTTTGGAATGTATACACTTTACCCTTGTTCATTCAAATGCTGATTTCTCTCCCCCACTCTCTGGTTTCAATCAGGACATTGCATTGTGATACTTTTTCTAAGCATCACCTGTCTCAACGTTGTGTAAACATGACAAAATCAAACAACCAGCCACAATGTTGAGCAATGGAGAGGAGGGATTAGGCGGGAGAGGGGAGGAGCCAGAGGACAGAAAAGAGTGGGAGACAAAGAGCAGGGAGCTGGGAGAGCGAGGCTGGGGAGAGAGAGACCTTGGAACAACATGGAGAGACAGACTGGACCTAACTCTAAATGTTAGGAAACTACGAGGGCTTGGAGGTTTGGGATGGAGTAACTATTGCCCAGCATTGTGTTCTTGGTTAATTAAATAAATCATATTCTCTGTGTGGTGATTTGGTTATACAGCTGTTTAGGATTAACAGCAGCTTTACCAGAAGATATATCGATAGTAAATATTAATGGTCACCAGAACACTGCCGCATGAGTTTCTGGATGATTCTATCTATACCTCCCATCTCACCAAACAGGTGTGGAGAGTATAGACTCCTGCTACCATGTCTGGTTTTTCACATGACTCTGGGATTCAAATCCAGATCATCAGGCTTATGCACCAAGTGCTTTTACCCACTGGATCACCTCCCTGGCCCTCAATAAATATTTCTGATTTAAGTAAATGACTGCTTTTAAGACTTTGGAATACATTTGACCAAGTTAGCATTAATCAGCATCCTCAAGCTTTATTCAAAAGTATAGTGTGGAGTTTCCTTCCTCTGTCACCACCAGATACTGCCCTAGAAGCCATATTTGAACAACTTCATACACAAACAATGGTGGCTCTTTATTGGTTCCATATACATTTTTAATTACTATGGATATTCAACTTTTTAAATCTTGCACATTTATGTGTTTTGTTTTGTAATTAATTAGGTTTAAGTCTAGTTAGTTGTAGGGAACAGTCCTGTGTTGCCCAGAGAGGGCCTAAAAACAGCAGTGTTCAAATCAGGGCTGTCTGAAGCAAGCTACCAGAGAGACAGGCATCACGTTAGGCTAAAATCATTCAGTGTTAACTTGCAGTCTGGATGGGAAAGACTGCTTCTTCTGCACAGAGATGAAGCCCTGAGATGGATATTCAAGAACAGAAAGGAAGCCAACTGAGAACTATATTAGTTACTTTATTTATTGCTGTAACCAACTTAAGGGGTGAAGAAACTATTCTAGCTTGCAATTCAAGAAGATGTAGTCCACCATAGCGGCAAAGGCATACTGGCAGGAGAGAGAAGCACCTCATTACATGAGCTAGGCAATCGGGAAGAAGCCAGGGTGGCAGCGGTGCCTGACTTTAATCCCGGCAACAGGCAGGCAGAGGCAGGTGAAGCCCTGAGTTCACAGCTTGATGGTACAGTCCTGTCATAGTGTGGGAGTCTCTGAGGTAACTGGGAGTTTTGCACTGAGGTTCCAGCTTAGTCAGGAGAATGTAGAATTTCTTTCATACCCTCAACAGTTTGAGCAGATCTCCTGGGTTTCCAATCCAGTTGTGGTGAAGAAAACTAATTGAACTACATTTCTTTCAGGCAGTTTTTTTTTTGTTTGTTTGGTTTTTGGTTTTTTTGTTGTTGTTTGTTTGTTTTTTGGATTTATGTGGGCTTAGATTTTTCACCAAACCTACTTTATTTAGGGTTCTTAAACACCTTTCCTTCCATTCCATCTTAGATAGGAGATTAATAGGGAAAAGGGCTGTAGACCTCTTTTATCTACTTCCTGCTGATTAGTGTGGATGGGTCTTTAGGGGATTACCAAACTCAGTCGTCAGGATACCAGCAGGCCAATACCAAGCAGCAACACGAAGTCAGCAAAAGCTTCAGGACTCAGTTGGATTGCCCTGAGAAGTTCTGCGGAACATTTCTCTCTTCAAAGTTATGTGTGTAAGCATGAAGATCAGCACAGCAATGTTGATCCAAGAAGCAATGCCTCACTGTAGGTGGGCCTCTATATATCTCCTCCCCTCAGAGTCTACCCATGGGAGTTCTCAGCCCCTTGCAGGAGAGAGCTCACAGCAAAACATTACATGCCCATCACAAGCCAACCTACAGCAAAACATCGCAAGACAAGACTGAGTCTCAAAGAAACCAGAAATTTCCTCTTCAGGTTTTAGTGGAAATGTTTGTGCATTGAGGTCTGACAGAGGGCAGAAGGCACATGACGAATCCTTTACCATCGAAATCAGAACCAAGTCCTCCCCTAGTTCACCTACACTCCAAAGCAAGCTGATGACAGTGATCATACCATTTCCACAGAAACGGCATTTTTCACAGAAACCTTAGCCAGAACCCTGAATACCATGTCCAGAGTCACCCTGATGACCTACACGATCTTCAGCAAGTTCCAATTCCCAGTGTGTTCTCACACTTCATGGTTTCTCCTTCAGGGGAAAAAAAAAAAAAAAACAGTCTTTACGGTATGGTGAAACAATGAAGAGCAAGGGAACAGTAAGCATTTTGCCATATCAGTGAGCTTAAGGCGCCTAAAGACAAGAAGAGCCAAGTTAGGGAGCAGGGGCACACCAGAACAGTATGACTTACCTCCCTGGGCTCGGGATTTTATCTACCAATGAAAGCAGTAATAGACCGTTGAACTGAAAACAAAAGAAGCAAAAAACCACTCATTCATTCAACTAACACACGTGGGGACAGGTATTTGAGGCTGACTAAAAGAAGACAATCCTCTAATAAGGAAGGTCACAATCCCTACAGGTGGAGCCTTGGAAACAGGCCTCTAAGCAGTCAACTGACAAAGCAAGAAAAAGTATAATGAGAGGACTTCAGTAACAAAATGAACTTTCCCTCCCTCCCTCCCTCCCTCCCTCCCTCCCTCCCTCCCTCCCTCCCTCCCTCC
>CM053764.1:131145041-131156751 GCA_028658305.1 Pachyuromys duprasi
GGCTTCTCCAGCTGAGGCCTTCCTACACTGTCACCCCTCAGGCAGCAACTACCAGAATCCCCTTTACCAGGCTGGCCAACATTTTCGAGGAATTTTGCTCAGGAACTCATCTGTCATGTCCTCCAGAACCAAGCAGGGGACCACTGCTTCCCCTACTTAGTGTCGCCTATGCTTCCCAGAACTAACGCCAACCCCACAGAGAAAAATGGACATCTCAACCCTATTAAGATATACTCTCCTTCTCGACGTTGTAATATCTC
This sequence comes from Pachyuromys duprasi, assembly GCA_028658305.1. Taxonomy (NCBI): domain Eukaryota; kingdom Metazoa; phylum Chordata; class Mammalia; order Rodentia; family Muridae; genus Pachyuromys; species Pachyuromys duprasi. The sequence goes on from CM053764.1 coordinate 131,145,302, forward strand.
CATTGAAAGAAGAAAGGTGACTTGAGACATAAAAAAATGAAGACCCTGCCTAGGTCCCAATCAACCTCTAGGCTTCTACTAGGAGCAGCCTTACATGTTACCACCCACGGGTCCTCTCCCACTTAGCCTGTCCTCCCACTTTCTTCTCCAGGGTCTAGCCCAGTGAGAGCTTCGTGAGTCTCCCTGATCTTCCCAACCCACACCTTCTCCCGTGCCTGCCAGACTGAGCCAGGGTTCCACACCCTAGTCCATTCCAGGCTTCCTTGCCTGCTCTGAAACCCATCTCTAATATTCTGCTGGGACTTTTCCAACACCATATGTAAACTTTCCGTGCAGCTAGATCTACCCACACACTCTAGGCTTGAACATAGAGGAACATGCTGTGTACCAGCCAAAACCCCTCTGACCACCTGATTTTATTCCACCCAATCCAACCTCTAGGCTCAGTCTGCCCAAACATCTCCTTTAGCCCAAACTGCTTATCGACATTAGACATAGAACTAAAAAAAAAAGAAGAAGAAGAAGAAAAGAAAAGTCCACATGCCCAATCTCATCACAAAAATGCCAACAATATAAATGATCAAACCAGTGGTTGGAGCTTCCTGCAGTGCCTTGTGGGTCCTTCCTACTCTGACTCCTGTCAGGCGGGCAGGTCCGCACTATCAGGAAGCTCCGCAGTCACCTATGGGACCAGAAGTGACATGATAAACAATACAAGAAAGCCCACTTTGGCACAGCCCAGAAGGCCAATCCCTTTGGAGATGCCTCTCATGCAACGGGAATTGTGCTGGAAAAAGTAGGGGTTGAAGCCAAACAGCCAAATTCTGCTATTCAGAAGTGTGCCAGGGTGCAGCTGATCAAGAACAGCAAGAAGATCACAGTGTTCATGCCCAATGATGGCTGCTTGAACTTCATTGACAAAAACGATAAAGTTCTGGTTGCTGTGTTTGGTCAAAAAGGTCATGCTGTAAGTGATATTCCTGAAGTCTGCTTTAAGGTTGTTAAGATAGCCAATGTGTCTCTCTTGGCCCTGTACATAGGCAAGAAGGAAAGACCAAGATCATAAGTGTTGACAATGGCAACACAGTAATAAATTTTCATATTATGAAAAAAAAAAGATCAAGCCAATATCTTCTCTCCAAAATCTACCAGTCCTATATAAATGTTTGCCAATGAGAATTACCTAGATAAACTCAGGACATTTATAATAACAAATATAAATTGTTTATCAAAGAATTCAAGGAGTTTAAAGAAAGCACTTACATTTTCAAAAACATCTCAAAGAAATTAAGAAAAAAGGACATAAGGAAAATAAACTTTACCTGAGTAATACCGAAGAAAACACAAACATAAGGGTTGTGAAAAGTATATCATAGGTAAAACACTAAATATAAATGACAAGGGAAGTGTATTAAAAGCTGCAAGAGAAAATAATGCAAGTCACATGTAAAGGAAAATTATTAGAATATTATTAGAGCAGCTGATTTCTCAATGGGAAACTTAAAAACTAGAAGCTAGAAAAATATACTCCAAGTCCTAGATTAATATACCAAATAAAACTATCCACCGTTATTGAAAAAGAAAGAAAAACTTTCCATGAAGTAAATAGCCTAAAAAGATTCTGTATCCTACAAACTAAACCTAAAGTAAATATAGAAAACATGATTTAGGGATAAAGAAAGGAATAAGACTTTGTGGAAAGTAACAGAAACTTTGTGGAAAGAAACATGAAGCCATAATTATTAAAACACAAAATACCACTGAAAACACACAAAAAAAAAACAACAGCAAAAGTAAACAACATGATGACTACAACTAACACTGTAGTACTACATTTCAATAATAACTTTAAATATCAATGGCCTCAATTTCCAATCAAAAGATATGAGCTAACTGAATGGATCAAAAAACAAAATCCATATATCTGTTGTCTATAATAAATGCATCTTAACTTTAAAGATAGTCATCTCCTTAGGATAAAAGGATGGACAAATGTACTTTAATCAAATGGGACCAGGAACAAGCAGGTGTCACTATCACAACATCTGACAAAATAGACTTCAATCTAACACTAATCAGAAGAGATAAGGAGGGACGCTTTATTTCAATCAAGGGAATAGTTAACCAAGAAGACATTGCTATTCTAAGCATATATGCAACAAACTCTTGTGCACACAATTGAAGATACACACACACACATATACAAGCGCTACTGTGTTTAAAGATATAAATTGACACCAATCGATTAACAGTGTGTGGTTTCAGGACTTCACTTTGTCAATAGGCAGGTTATCTGGACTAAAAAATAAACAGAGAAACATCAGAATTAGCTGACATAATGTATCAAACGGACTTAACAGACATCTACAGAATGCTCCACCCACATACCAAAGAATATATACACATTGTACTCAGCAAACAAATGGGGCAAACACACACACAAATCTTAACAAATGCAAAAAGACTAAAATCACTACTTTTGTTCTATCTAACAACAATGCAATAAAACTTAAAACTGACATCAATCAAATCCTCTAGTAAACACACACATCACAGAGACTAAGCAAATGATTACTGAATGATGAATGAGTCAAAGGAGAAATCAAAAAAAGATATAAAATTTCCAGAAACGAAATGGAAATTAAAACACAACACAATGAAACAAACATAACACAACATGGGAAACATCCTATGAGGGAAATAGACAATTCTAAGTACCTACACTAAAAGATCAGAAAAAGCATCGTTCAGATATATGCCCAGGATTGGTATAGCTGGATCTTGAAGAAGCATTATTCCTAATTTTCTGAGAAAGTGCCAGATTAATTTCCAAAGTGTTTGTACAAGTTTATATTCCCACAAGCAATGGAGGAGGGTTCCCCTTTGTCCACATCCTCTCCAGCATGTGTTGTCACTTGAGTTTTTATCTTAGTCATTCTGATGGGTGTAAGGTGAAATCTCAGGGTCATTTTGATTTGCATTTCCCTGATGACTAAGGATGTTGAGCATTTCTTTAAGTGTTTCTCTGCCATTTGATATTCCTCTGTTAATAATTCTCTGTTTAGCTCTGTACCCCATTTTTAATTGGATTATTTGGGTTGTTTTTGTTTTAACTTCTTGAGTTATTTATATATTCTGGATATTAGCCCTCTGTCAGAGGTAGGGTTGGTGCAGATCTTTCCCCAGTCTGTAGGCTGTTATTTTGTTCTGTTGACAGTGTCCTTTGCTTTACAGAAGCTTTCAGTTTCATGAGGTCCCATTTATTGTTGATTGTTGATCTTAGAGCACACAACAAGGACATTTGCTCCAGTATGTTCATAGCAGCTTTACTCATAATAGCCAGAATCTGGAAACAACCTAGATGTCCCTCAACAGAGGAATGGATACAGAAATTGTGGTACATTTACACAATGGTATATTTACTCAACAATTAAAAACAAATGTGTAGGCAGTGGACAGAACTAGAAAAGACCATCCTGAGTCAGGTAACCCAGAAGCAGAAAGACACACATGGTATATACTCACTTATAAGTGTATATTAGCCAAATAATATACAATAAACATACTAAACATACTAAAATCAATGTAGTCCTAAAGAAGCTAAACAACAAAGAGGACCCAGGGAAGATGCTTGATCCTCATTCAGAAGGCAAGCAGCACAGACATCAGAAGTGGAAGAACACAGAGAACAGGACAGGAGCCTACCACAGAGGGCCTCTGAAAGACTCTGCCCAGCAAAAGATTGAAGCAGATGCTGAGTCTCTTAGCCAAACTTTGGGCAGAGTGCAGGGAATCTGATGGAAGAAGGGGGAGATAGAAAATCCTGGAGGGGACAGGAGCTCCACAAGGAGACCAACAGAGGCCAAAAATCTGGACAGGGGAGGGGCTGCAAAGACAGATGCATCAACCATGGACCATGCATGAAGAGGACCTAGAACCCCTGCTTAGATGTAGCTGATTGGCAGCTCAGTCTCCAAGTGGGTTCCCTACTAAGGGGAGCAAGGGCATTTATAGGCATAAACTTGGTTGTCTGCTCTTTGATCTACTCCCCTGGCAAAGCGGCCTTACTAGGCCACAGAGAAAGAGGATCCAGACAGTTCTGAGGAGACCTGATAGGCTAGGGTCAGATAGTAGGAGAGGAGGAACTCCCCTATCAGTAGAATAGGAGAGGGACATAAGGGACAGGGGGAGGGAGGGTGGAACTGGGAGGAGATAATGGAGGGGCTACAGCAGGGATACAAAGTGAATAAATTGTAATTAATAATAATAGTTTTTAAATCAGAAAGAGCATGATTAATTGATATAATTCAAAAAGTTGGAAAACAAACCAAATTCAAACCCAGTCAAAGTCAGAAGATAATAAAAATAAGAGTATAAATCAATAAAATAGAAACAAAGAAAACAATACAAAGAATCAACAAATATAAAAGCTGGTTCTTTGAGATAATAAACAAGATTGAGAGACACTAGGCTCAACTAGTCAAAAGAAAAAGAGGGCTCAAATAACAAAACCAGAAATGAACAGGGAAACAGGCACCAAATAAACTCAGAATATTATGAGGGAATATTTTTAAAAACCTGTACTCCATAAATCTTGAAAACTTAAAATAAATGGATGAGTTTTCTAGATTCAGCCAAACCACCAAAATTAAACCAAGAAGTCAACAACCTAAATAGACCCAAAACAAATGAGGAAATTAAAACAGGAATAAAAAGTCTCCAGCTTAAGAAATTTCAGAGCCAGATAGATTCACAGCTGAATTCTACCAGCCTTTCAAAGATCTACAGCCAATCCTTCCAAAAGAATAACAAATAAGGGGACGGGGTGGTACCAAAGTCCAGCTTCCAAAGAGGTAGAGTTCAGCACACACTTTCCTTCTTGGGTCAGAGAGCTGATGGCTCAGACAGCTGATCGCCACAGAAGATTCAAAGAAGGAAAAGAAGGGAGGAAATGTTTCTAGTGAGTTGGGACTGGCTGTGTTGTCACTAGGGAGGAAAATTTAAACTGACCACTTTTTTCCTAGCAAGGCTGCTCCTCCCTTGGGGGGGGGGGGGCGGCCAAAGAGCCAGCCATTGAGTTCATGACAGAAATAGTCCCATTCCTCTTACTAGGGTACCCAGTTGAATACTAAGCTACCATGGGCTATATCCGAGCAGGGGTTCTAGATTATATCCATACATGATCCTTGGTTGGAGAAACAGTCTCATAAAAGACCCCTGTGCCCTGACCTATTTGGTCTTTGTGGAGCTCTTGTCCTTGTTAAGTCTTACTAACTCCCCCTTTTTTCATATGATTCCCTACACTCTGCCGAAGGTTTGGTTGTGAGTCTTAATATCTGCCTTGATACACTGCTAGGTAGAGTCTTTCAGAGGCCCTCTGTGGTAGGCTCCTGTCCTGCTGCTTGTTTTCTCCTACATTCATTGTCCATCCCATTTGTCTAAGTGAGGATTGATCATCTTACCCCAGGTCCTCTTTCTTGTTTATCTTCTTTAGGTGTATAGATTTCAGTATGCTTATCCTATCTTATAGGTCTATATAAGTGAGTATATACCATGTGCCTCTTTCTGCTTTTAGGATACCTCACTCACTGATCATTTCCAGGTCCCACCATTTGCCCGCAAATTTCTTGATTTCCTCCTTTTTAATTGCTTAGTAGTATTCGATTGTGTAAAAGTAACATAATGTCTGTATCCATTCCTTGACTGAGAAACATCTGGGTTGTTTGCAGGTTCTGGCTAATACAAATAAAGCTGCTACAAACATGGTTATGCAAATGTCCTTGTTGTGTACTTGAGCATCTTTTGGATATATGCCTAAGAGTGGTATAGCTGGGTCTTGAGGAATCACTATTCCTAATTGTCTAAGAAAGTGCCAAATTGATTTCCAGAGTGGTTGTACAAGTTTGCATTCCCACCAGCAATGGAGGAGGGTTCCCCTTCACTATTTGTAGATGATATGATAATATATGTGAGCGACCCCAAAAATTCAACCAGAGAACTCTTTCAACTGATAAATACCTCCAGCAAAGTGGCTGGATACAAAATCAACTCAAAATAATCAGAAGCCCTCCTGTATATGAGAGACAAAAGAACGGAAAAAGAAATTAGGGAAACAACACTCTTCACAATAGCCACTAATAACATAAAGTACCTTGGGGTGACTCTAACCAAGCAAGTGAACGATATGTTTGAGAAAAACTTCAAATCTCTGAAGAAAGAAGTTGAAGAAGATATCAGAAGATGGAAAGATCTCCTGTGCTCTTGGATTGGTAGGATTAAGATAGTGAAAATGAACATACTGCCAAAAGGAATCTACAGATTCAATGCAATTCCCATCAAAATGCCAACACAATTCTTTACAGACCTTGAAAGAAAAATTCTCAACTTCATATGGAGATACAAAAAAATCCAAAATCTCCAAAATTATCCTCTACAACAACAGATCATCTGGAGGTATCTCCATCCCTGATCTCAAGCTGTACTACAGAGCAATAGTTATAAAAACTACATGGTATTGGCATAGAAACAGAATAGTGGATCAATGGAACCAAATAGAAGACCCAGAAATAAACCCACACACCCATGGATACTTGATTTTTGACAGAGAAGCCAAAACCATTCAATGGAAAAAAGACAGGTTGTCCAACAAATGGTGCTGGTCCAACTGGATGTCTACATGCAGAAAAATGCAAATAGAACATTTTTATCACCCTGCACAAAACTAAAGTCCAAGTGGATCAAAGACCTCAACATAAAACAAGACACACTAAATAGGTTAGAAAAAAAAGTGGGGAAGACCCTAGAACTCACTGGCACAGGAGACTACTTCCTGAACAGAACACCAACAGCATAGGCTCTAAGATCAACAATAAATAAATGGGACCTCATGAAAAGGAAAAGCTTTTATAAAGCAAAAGACACTGTCATCAAAACAAAACGACAGCCTACAGACAGGAAAAGGATCTTCACCAACCCTACATCTGACAGAGGGCTAATATCCAGTATATATAAAGAATTCAAGAAGGTGAAAAACAACAAATCAAGTAATCCAATTAAAAAATGGGGTATGGAGCTAAACAGAGAACTCTCTGTAGAGGACTGTAGAATGGCAGAAAAACACTTAAAGAAATGCTCATTGTCCTTAGCCATCAGGGAAATACAAATCAAAACGACCCTGAGATTTCACCTTAACATCCATCAGAATGGCTAAGATCAAAAACTCAAGTGACAATGAACATTTCTTAGTTATGTATCCATTACATAAGTTTATAGTAAGTTCAGAATGACAAAGGTTGACAGGGCCTAAAGGTTAATGGGGTACAAGAAGTTACAACAAGATATATGTCTTTTCCATTAAGACTGACCTGGATACACATTTTCTAGCTATCTCTTAGTTTATAGTGAGTTCAGGGTAATAATTCTGTTTTTCATTCCAAGATTAGTTAATCATCTATTTTCTGTACACAGAGAGAGACCCATGACATTATCTCTAGAGCTAGAGTGAATGTATACTTAAGCCCTAAATAAGTCTGTCTTGAAGATGGCGGCACAAGGAGGACGCTGCTTCTGAGTGGCAAAACAACATTTTCGGTACAGCGACCAAGGGACTGACCTTTGGGCCCTAAAACAACAGCGATCCTGTTTCCCAGGTGAGATGAAGGCCCGGTTCACTCCCAGGACACCCAGCCAGAACCTGGAAGAGATCCCCAGTCATGCAGGCACTCGGTTGGTCGCCAGACCAGTATCACACGCCTGCATGTCCTGATCACCTTCCCAGGCTGAACAGTGGGCACAAAACACACCAGAGACTGGGAGTCCCAGGCGCGAGAAAACCCATAGGAAAGGAAGGAGACGGAACTGACCTAGGTCAGGGAAAGGATCTCTCAGAATGGCAGGCTTACACACACCTGAATTAGGTGAATTAGGCTCCACCCCAGAGCACAGACATATGCTGTGCACCCAACTCTACACCACAGAAAAACTGTGTGCACCAGGGCATCAGAGTCTGGGTTTCCCTGTTGGGAGAAAGCCCCACAGGGAAGGAAGCAAACAGGGACTGAGTTAGGGTACCCAGGATCTCCCTGGAAAAGGTCCCCTACCCCCTAGCTGGGTACTCACGCTGCCAGCCCAGAGACCTGCTGAGCACCAGCTACCCATCACTGACAGATCTATCTGTGCAACCCAGAGCACCAAACCCTGGGTTTCCCTGTCCCCAGATTGGTGAATCGAGGGGCTGTGGAACCCAAAACAACCATACAAGGAGCCCGGGGAGAAGGGGCACACAACCTGATCTGAGTCCAGTAGGACACAGGTCAACCACAGTCATCTCTGTGGACTTCTCCTGGGGAATCCATTCCCGGGCACTTCCTCCCAATGTGCGGAAGCAGCGGTAGATGTAGCCAAGCCTGCAGCAGAGGAAGTGGGTGAGATATCACAGCCAGCAGAAAAGCAGCATCAGAGGTACCCCAACCATCGGTGAAGCAGAGGAGGCAGCCCACAGTGCACACAGCAACTTGCAAGGAGTACAGGCTGCACACTCCAAGCACAGATCTCTGGCATTCCCCCACAGCCTTGTCTTAGGGGGTAGCTGCTGAGGAAACAGATAGCGCTTCCCAACTCAGGGAGGAGAGTGCAGCCTGCTGGGCTTCCAGCTTCCATCACAGAATTCAGGGCCAGGTGCAGAGTCCACAACTGAATACATGTCCCGCCCACAGTGCCAGCCACATAACTCAGAGTCCAGCCTCCTGACCCCACCTCAGACTGTAGACCACCTGGTATTCAGGAAACCTGCGCAGGCGCCTTATGCCCACAATCTGCACTTGATAACCCCGCTAGCATCCACATCCCCTCATGCACTTGCTCCCAACCCATATATCCCAAGCAGCTACACACCCTAGCACTCCCTTTCAAGACAAACATCCCTGCACCAGTGTCCACACACAAGTACACGCACGCACGCACACACGCACACACACACACACACACACTTACGATTCTGCACCAGCAACTTCTCTCACAGGAACAACTGAAGCAACAACACACACAACACACAATCTCAAACCGCTGGCCCCCACTGATCTTCCTGAAGAATTCTACAGACACCAGAGTAAGATGGTTCCAGTCCAAAGGTCAGACTTGAAGAAGAAACAGTGAAGATTATATATAAGCAATGACAAAAGGTCAATGTTAGAACTCACCAAACAAAAATCAGGACACCATGGCACCACCAGAAACACCGCAACTAATGGGTATTTTAATTCAGCAGAAACTCAGGAAAATGAATTTAAAGCTATAATTATCCAGTTAATTCAGGAACAAAAAGAGGAAATGAACAGAGCTCTCAAAGAAATTCAAAAGAATATAATGACCCACGTAGAGGAACAATTAGAAACATACAGGGGAAACAAGTAAAAAATAGGAGCCACCTTCAATCAGATGAAGGAAATGGTGTAAAGCATGAAAACAGAATTAGAATCTATAAAGAAAACCCAAACAAAGAAAAACCTGGAACTGGAGAACTTAGAGAAAAGATCAGGAACCACAAAGGTAAGCATCACCAATAGAATACAAGAGATAGAAGAGAGAATCTCAGGAGCTGAATATACACTTGCTGAAAGTGATTCCTCACTCAAAGAAAAACTAAAATCAGAACAGGCCCAAATACAAAACATTCAAGAAATTAAGGATGCCATGAAAAGATGAAACCTAAGAATGATAGGAATAGATGAAAAAGAAGACTCCAGGCTCCAAGGAACGGAAAATATTTTTAAGAAAATCATAGAAGAAATTTTCCCTAATTTAAAGAAAGACATGTACATAAACATACAAGAAGCCTACAGAACTCCAAATAGACTAGACCAGAAAAGAAACACCTCATGTCACATCATATCAAAACACTAAACCTACAAAACAAAGAAAAATATTAAACGTAGCAAGGGAAAAATGTCAAGTAACATATGAAGGTAGACTGATCAGACTCACACCAGACTTCTCATCAGAAACTATGAAAGCCAGAAGGGCCTGGCAGAGGTCATGCAGTCTTTAAGGGAACACAGATGCCAACCAAGACTACTATACTCAGCAAAGATTTCAATCAACATACAAAATTTAAGCAATATCTACACAGCAACCCAGCCCTACAGAAGATATTAGAAGGAAAACTCCAATCCAACAAAAACAACTACACCAAAGGAAATATAGAATACAGACAATCTCCAAGCAAAAACTAAAAGAGGGGAAAAAAAGCAATGAATCATAGTAAGACCATCAATTCCACGATAAAGGGAACTAACAGTCATTGGTCACAATTATCTATAAACATCAATGGACTCAACTCTCCAATAAAATGACACAGACTAACAAAATGATTGGGGAAACAGGATCCAACATTCTGCTGCATTCAAGAAACATACCTATACAACAAAGATAAACACTACCTCAGAGCAGTGTTGGAAAAATGTGTTTCAAACAAATGGACCCAGAAAACAAGCTGAGGTAGTGATCCTAGTATCTAATAAAATAGATTTTCAACCAAAACTAGTCAAAAAAGATGAGGAGGGGCACTTCCTTCTCATCAAAGGAAAATTCCAACAGAAGGACATCACAATTTTGAACATCTATGCCCCAAATACAAGACCACTCACATTTGTAAATGAAACATTATTAAAGCTGAAATCTCACATAGATCCCAACACCTTAATAGTGAGACTTCAACACTCCACTCTCACCAAGAGACAGATCATCTGATCAGAAGCAAAACAGGGAAGCAAGGGCACTCACAGAGACCCTAACTCAAATAGATCTAATAGACATCTACAGAAGTTTTCATCCAAAATCAAGAGAGTATACCTTCTTTTCAGCACCACACAGAACCTTCTCCAAAATAGACCATATAGTTGGTCACAAAGCAAACCTAAGCAGATACAAGAAGATTGAAATAATCCCTTGTATCCTGTCTGACCACCATGGTCTAAAGCTGGACCTCAACTACAACAGAAACAGCAAAAAGCCTCCACATACATGGAAACTGAACAACTTGCTATTCAATGACAGCTTGGTAAGGGAAGAAATAAAGAAAGAAATTAAAGACTTTCTAGAATTCAATGAAAATGAAAACACAACATACCCAAACCTATGGGACACAATGAAGGCAGTGTTAACAGGAAAGTTCATAGCACTAAGTGCCTTCAAGAAGATATTTGAAACATCTCATACAAGCAACTTAATGGCCCAACTGAAAGCCCTGGAAAAAAAAAAGAAGCAGATACACCCAAGAGGAACAGATGGCTGGAAATAATCAAACTCAGGGCTGAAATCAATCAATTAGAAACAAATAAAACTATTCAAAGAATCAATAAAACCAGGAGCTGGTTCTTTGAGAAAATGGACAACATAGACAAGCCCTTAGCCAAACTAACAAAAAGTCAGAGAGAAACAATCCAAATCAGCAA
>CM053764.1:131157251-131183404 GCA_028658305.1 Pachyuromys duprasi
CACCTAGGGAGGATATACAGGAAGGAGGACCCAGGTTGGTATGATCAATGCTTGTTTGGATGAACAAATGGGATGGACATTGAGTGGAGGAGAAAACAAGCAACAGGACAGGAGCATGCCAAGGAGGACCTCTGGGGGGTCAGTGTAGCGATGTATCAGAGCAGATATTAAGACTCGCAATCAAGACTTTGGCAGAGGGCAAAAAGTAATGATAGAAATGGGGGAGATTGGTGAGACTTGGGAAGAACAAGAGCTCCACAAAGACCAAACTGAGCAGGGCACAGGGGTCTTGTATGAGACGGTTTCTACAACCAAGGACCATGTGTGGATGTGTCCTGGACCCCCCGCACAGATGGGGCCCATGATAGCTCGGTGTTGGACTGAAGACCCTAGTGAGGGAAACAGGGACTGTTTCAGTCATGAACTTGATGGCTGACTCTTTGACCCTCCCCTATACAAGACAGGGAGTGACAGACTGGCTAGATCCCAGGGGAGGACATTGCAGCCAGCCCTGAGGAGACAGGATGAGCTGGGGTTGGATGGAAGGGGAGAAGGTCCTCCCCTGTTGGTGGACTTGGAGGGGGTGGGGAGGAGGGAGATGAGGGAGGGAGGAGTAGGGTGGGAGGGAATGAAGGAGGGGGGCTATGCCTGGGATGCAAAGTACCTAACCTGTGATTGATATAAAAATAAATAAATTTATTTTAAAAAAAACACCAATGTCAATTATTAGTCATTTTTACTTTTTTTCAGCTTGAGAAACTAGATGTATGTTGATTAAGTTCCCAGTCATTTCAAGGAACACACTGAAGAAACTGGGCACAGATGGAGCAGACATTGGATTTCATATAGAATACTCCAGTCAAGATAGATGCAGCTCAGTTGTTCATGTTTTGATAATTGTTCATGCTAGCCAAAGAATGCAAATTTTTAATATTATTTTCCCTTACTTTACATAGGTTTTTAATTTTTCATAATTAAGGGTTTAATTGAGAGCAAGCAGAAATTATTCCAGTTTCCTTTCTAGTGCTGTGATAGACATCATGACCGAAAGCATTTTGGGGAGGAAAGGGTTTTTTGCGGGAGGTTGAGGGGCTTACACATTTTGATCACAGTCCATCACAGAGAAAAGTAAAGACAGAAACTCAAGCAGGAACAGTAGGAGAATGCTTCTCACTGGCTTGCTCCCCATTGTTTTATCAGTTGCTTTAATTAACAACCCAGGACCACTTGCCCAAGTGTGGTAACACCCACACCTGGCTGGGACCTCCTACATCAATCTTCAATCAAGAAAATGACCCATAGGCGTGCCCCCAGCCTAGTCTGGTGTAGGCAACTCCTCAGTTGAGGTTTCTGCTACCAAGAGAAATCTAAATTGTATCTTTTGGGCAAAAAATAGCATGCACAATGTATATAGAAACTAGTGAATGTCCAAACTGAGTCTGAGATACAGAGAAAACACTGCTAAGCACAAAGGCATCTTTGACCTCTTGCAACTTACTCTCTTTTCCTTCTTTCAGTGACTCTATTTGCTCACAGTCATGGGTTACCTCCCTGATAAACCTAAGGCTGAAGACGTTGGAAATTTGGTATCCAGCCTCACTGAAAATCTTGAGACTTATAAGCCAGAAAACAAAATCATTTCTCAGGACACCATCGAATCAGTTAAACTTCTTCTGCAAAAAGAATATTTTAGGGAGGCAAGCTCTGTAATCAAGGATGCGTTAAAAAACATCGATAATGCCCCAATAAATATTGCTGTGACAGGAATGTCTGGAGTAGGGAAGTCTAGTTTAATCAATGCCTTGAGGGGAGTTGGAACTGAGGAGGAAGGTGCTGCTGAAACAGGGGTGGTAGAGACAACCATGGAGAGAACTCCTTACAAACACCCCAAAATTAAAACTTTGACTTTATGGGATCTGCCTGGTATTGGAACCCATAAATTTCCACCAAGTGATTATCTGAAGAAAGTAAAATTCCAAGAATATGACTTCTTCATTATCGTTTCTGCCTCTCGTTTTACACAACTTGAACTAGACCTGGCCAAAGAAATAGAAAGTATGGGAAAGAATTACTACTTTGTGAGAACCAAGGTGGATTTTGATTTAGAAAATGAAAAGAAGACTAAACCACATAACTTTAACAGAGAAAAGATTCTGGAGCAGATCCGGAGCTACTCTGTGAATACCTTCAGTGATAATAGCATGAGTGCACCTCAGATTTTCTTGGTCTCTAACCAAAATTTATCTGACTATGATTTTCCAGTCCTGATGGACACCCTGATTAAGGATCTTCCTGTTCAAAAGCGCTATAATTTTATGCTTTCCTTGCCTAATGTTACAGAGGCAGCCATTGAAAAAAAATCCACATCTATGAAGCAGTTTATCTGCCTCGATGTCATCAATGATGCAGTTTTAGCAGCTGTTCCTGAAGGGGACATGCTCTGGGACAGTTATGTGGAAAAGAAGAAGAAGATGATTTTAAACCACTCTTTATCCTGCCTTGGAGTGGATGACGAATCCCTAAAGTTAATAGCTAAGAATCACCAAGTGCCTGTTGGAGAAGTGAAAAGTGAAGTTCAATATCCAAATTATTCGTTGGAAACTAAAAAAGAGGAAGAGAACACTGAGAAAGAGGAAACCTTTTTTATGAAGCTTTGGAAATATTTGAAGACTGTTTTAGATTTCCTCAAAACAGTGGTTGAAAAAGCAAAAGTTCGCCTTAGAAAGATGCATCCAAAAATCTAGCTCAAACTCAACTCATCCACAGCTACAGACAAATACAAACCAAATAGTTAATATTAGTAATTAAATAAATTCCACTTCTTTACACTAGCCAGTCAACTGCCACCATGGGAAAATCTGAAGGGCAGAGGATTTGAAACTCCAAAATTGGTGAGTGGAGGGGCAGCTGAAGCCAGAACATCGACATTGAGGCTTCCTGGGTGAGAGGGAACAACCTGTGAGCTGAGACCGTTTAGAGCCAGGTCACCCATGGGCTTCACTGGGGACTGAGAGTTGTCACCGACCTGCAGTGACACCTGAACACCACCTGAGTGAAGGCCGGGGAAAGAGGACAGGGCGACACAAAGAGGACACCAAGTCTAGACTCTGATCAAGGCGTCGTTTACTGACTTGTAAGGTCAACACTTAAATAGCAGAAGAGTACAAGCAGTTTCCCACAGCAGCAGCTTTACTTGGCAAAGCATATGAGGACTCACTCAAGGTTACACAGAATCTGCTCTCTGGTTACTGTGGTTGCACGGAGTTTATTTTCTAGTTCTCAGGGTCAGAGCTCTCCGCTGTAGGACTGCCAGTCTCTGAGACATTGAGCTTTAGATTAGAGCCAGGGCCAGGAGGCAAGACTCCACTGCTCAGAAACAGCAATCTGCACTCCAGTTCTTCCATCAACTCCAAACAGGCTGCCACAATTCCTCCCTTTCAAGTTAAAACAAAAGGACCCTGCCTGTCTTAGGTAGGATGATTCCAAATAAAATCTAACCCATCGTGGAGAATCCCGCTTATAGGAGGATTTCCTGTTTTAGGTGGATATTTATCTGATCGCTTGTTACCCGTCATTGACTAACCTGCCCACGGACAGGAAAGGAGAGGTTAAAGCTGACATTTTTGCTGGGCAAGCCAAGCCCCTACCTGGGGCAAGGAAGTTACAGCATGCTGCTGTTCAGTGGCGAAAAGGACTTTGTCCGTGGTGTCATTAAATCTAGCCTGGCGCTGTCGAGCTAAGTGGACACATCTGCCAATTACAAAGATGAATAGTACCAGACCAGCCAAACAAAGGTGCACTAACATGTACAGGGAGAACAAGAGGGGAATGCAGCACTAAGGCCCAAAGGTGTAATTCAGCCTTCACTGGATGAATCAGCTGCAACAGGATCAGCAACATCGTCACTTGGGGAATGATCTTCCTCCTTGATGTCATCCACTTGTCGCACCAGTCTCTCTGGCAGCCATCGAGCAGCATCTTCAACCTGCGAAAAAAATGCAAACATATCCTCTTCCCCAAATGAAAATGGGGTGGGGTCCATGCCATGGATTATTCAAGGGGTCCCTCCATTTAACCATGGCAGAATGGTGTGCTGTTTCAGGGTGCCAAAAACGTTCAGCTGCAGATTTGCCATGTTTGTCCAAGGTTAAAAAATTCAAAATAAAAAGTACATGATTTAATTGAGCTCTGGATGAATGAGGAGGACATAATTCCCCCTTCTTTGTCTTTTGTAAATATATCTTAATGATGTCATGGGCACATTCAACCATGTCTTGGCTCATAGGATTGTAAGGAATACCTGTTACATGTCTAATATTTAATTTTTTACAAAAAAATTGAAGGGCTTTCTGGTCTAAGCTGGTCCATTATCAGTTTTCATTTGGTGTGGCATGCCAAGAACAACAAAGGCAGCCAAATAATGATCTATAACGCGACGTGCAGCTTCTCCAGAATGCAAGGTAGCAAAAATAAACCATGTACAGAAATCAATAATTACAGGAATAAATTTTAATTCCTCAAATTCCATAAAATGAGTCACATTCGTCTGGCATAACCAACCTGGGGTCAGCCTCAGGGGTTAACCCCAAGATGAGGTACTGGATGGAAAACATCACAATTGTTACATTTTTGACAATTTCTCTGGCTTGTTCTTTGGTAAGGCCATAAGTTAAATGTAAGGAGTGACTATTAAGATGATGCAATTCACGAGCCAATTGAGCTTTTTTTCTTGAGTCAAGGCTATTAAGGCTTTACCAATACTCTGGTTACCTAGAGCAAGAGGTCCAGGGAGGCCAGAATGGGCTCTAACATGAATAAAAGCAAAAGGATTATGACAGGCTTGAATAAATCCTTGAATCTGAGCAAACATTTGACTAGCCCGGGTGGTAGAAAGAATCTGACCTGCTATTTCAAGCTTAGGAATAGCTTGAGCAATATAAGCACTATCAGTAAACAAATTAAAAGGCTCAGAAAAAAATGTTGTAAAACTGCACGAATGGCCACCAATTCTGCAAGCTGAGCAGATAACCCTGGAACTTGAAAAATAACTTTTTGTCCATTAACAGTATAACCAGCTTTTCCTTTAGCATTACCATCAGAAAAAAAACAGAGCAAGCATTTTTTAAATGTTTATTTTTAACTATGGAAGGAAAAGTAACACTATGTAAAGCAAAAATTGAAGGATCTTATTGGAAGGGTAATGATTATCTAGTTGTCCTGTAACTCCAGCCAAAGAACACAACCATACATCTGAATTAGCATAAAGCCAAACAATTTAAGCTTTACTATATGGTATAATAATCTTGGAAGGCTCAGTTCCAAAGGAAGCCCTTGCCTGAGTGTGTCCCGCCACAATGACTTGGGCAATGGCCTCATAATAAGGCAAAATTACTTTACTGGGTCTAGCTGACAAGTGGATCCACAATAGAGGATTAGACTGCCATAACAATCCAGTAGGAATTGACTGTGTTTGAAAAACAAGTAATAGGAGAGGAGTATCTGGATCCCAATATGTTACAAATTGATTTGTTAAAGCTTTTTCCACTAACAATAATGCATCTCAAGCCTCTGGAGTCAATTTTCAAGGGAAGGTTAGAGCTGCATCCCCTTTTTCCCCTTAAAGAGCATAAGCAAACATTTTGGATTGAAGAATCACCAGCCTTTTAAATGAAGAACAACATATTTTACAGTTCTTTCTCAAATCATATATGCCCTCTGGCTTTCCATAAATACACTGACCTTCCACAACATTCTATATGCCTTCAGGTTCCTGGCTTCGTTCTTCTGGTTTAACCATTCTTATTTTAGACAAGCTATTTTTTCTTCAATATCTCTTTTCTATATTATTTCAGTCTTTTGTCTTCTCTCTTGCTTTTCAGACAACATAAAAACTTTCATTAAAATAGTTCTTGTGGTTTTCTTTCAGTAATCTAGAATATACTAAATCATTTCATGGGTCTTTACCATCCTAACACAATACACAATAACAGCAGTTTTTTTTTAATTGGCTCAAACAGCATGGCTTGATTTCATTTGGCAAATAAATTAATAAAAAAATATATCAAGGTTTTTTTATTTCCCCCAAAGAGTTGAGAACCTGCTCCAAGTTCTTTGTCGGACTGCCCAAGGGTTATTATTTTAAAATACCCGATAAATTCCAAAATCTTTCATAGCCTTAAACATTTAAATATTTTCCAAAACCTGTTTTTGCAATACCAAAACAAAGCATCCTCTTTAGGAGTGAAATCATAAAGCATATTTATAATTTTAAAAGTCAAAACCAGACTTTAAAATTTACCAGTGCAAACAATCCAGTTTTCAAAAACTAATACCAATTTAAAAAGAGACTTGTCTTCTCAGTCTAAAAGGAAACAAAATTTATGTTGACTAAGAGGTTTTATACTTTTTTTCTTTTTTAACCCATATTATGTGGCAAAGCTGATGGAGTCATATCATATGGTTGTCTTTTACACACCTTATAAACACATGCATATATATTCTGAACAAGAATTTGAATATAACTTTAAAATATATCCAATTATTTTTAACCTATAACCTAGACATAGAGAGCATATTAACCATTTAAGATCAGTCAAGAATAAACATATAATGGCCATATATTTAAACAGACAGATAAAACTTTTTACTGGATTCAGCTGTAATTTTAAGCATGATAGTCAAGAGTGGCCCAATATCAGCACAAAGGTTAATATAACCAGTTAAGTTTGCTTTAGCTTGATAGGGTCTGATAGCTATTTTACAGGCTGGATTAGCATTCTCAAAAGCCAATTGCTGCACAAAAGGAAGTCTACTCTGAATGAATACCGTTTTTGTGTTACATTAAAATTAGCATTATTATTATTATTACTATTATTTAACTTTTTCAATTTTTTTTTAATAACTGAACCTGTTCGCTTTCTGATTGGACTTTCTCTCAGAGAACAGTAATATCTTCCTGCAGTGGTCCGGTGCCACCTGCACCTGTAGCAGGGAAAGCCATGCAGAGGGTGCAGGAGGCCAGTCTGAATTAGGAGACTTGGAAGCTTTTTTTTTTCTGACTCCATTGTATCCTCACTATCTAGCTCGTCTCCTAAATTATTTTTTGCTCTCAAATTACACAAATCTGTTTGAGCTTCTTTATGAAGATTTGAAATAACCTTAGAAGTACTTTTTTTCTGCCTGTTTGGCTGCTCTAATTTTTCCAAATAACTCTTTAGTTTGTGAGATTAAATTTTTATTTTTTTACACTCGTGCCAGGGATCCAGAGCATTTTCAATTAGCATCCACAAAGAAAAAGTTATAGCAGGTAGCTTCTCAGGACCATAGTATAATAATCTTGCAACCTTTTCCCAAGTTTCCAAACTGATGATTACGTTCTTCTGGAAACCAGGGACAAACCTCATTTACAAAGTACAGGGATTAGGGAGTTTATCCTGATTCTTTGTGTCTTAAGAAACTATTTGAGGGATCCGATAAATCCCATCCTACTAGTTGCCTGCCTCATAACGGCCACCAACTCTACCCTAGACAGTTGCTTCACCTGAGCTCCTGTGGTCCATATTCACTGGCCTCAGCGTGTCCTCAGTCTCAGGGTCCCGGGTCTTGGCACCATCTGTCACCACCCTGTAGTGACAGAGAGTGCAAATATTCAATCCCCCTGCACTTCCCCTTCTTGGCCCTTCCTCCTTGGTGGAGGCAGCCCCCAGTGCCCATACTCCTAGCACAGAACTCCCTGCTCAGTATCTAAGAACAAGAAGGCAGGCCTCCCAGTTCCTCAGCAGCAGGCAGCCAGCTGAAAGGGCCATCCAGGTCCAATGGGCCACTCAGACAGCTGCATGGGCTCCCCAAGGTCTCCCAGAAGGCATCTGCACTGGCCTCCCAGTTCTGCAGCTGCGACTGGACTCCCAGTGGGCTGCTATACCAGTCTCCCAGTCCTGCAGCTGCAGCAACACTGAGCTGACAGATCTAATACACTTGCATCTGCCCCAGCAGGCCCAAATCTGAGTGTAGAGAACAGGGGGAACCCTGTGCTTTCAGATTAAGCCTGCTAAAGAGTGAGTGTGCCTTCAAGTGAGTGCGTGCAGAACCCCAGACTGAGGGTCCCTCTACAGGAGCAGGCAGACATTGGATCCCTCCCACCCGCAGCCTCACTGTGGGCAACATAGGGATTCTTGGGACAGCATTCTCAACACTGAAGCTCCTGTTCTGCAGTTCTACCAGTAGAGTCCAGGAAAACAATCCCTGGAGCCCGAAGAGATCTGAATACCAGAAGGACAGTATGTCAGGCCTGTAGGCCACTGAGGTATTCAGGGCACCTGAACATGCACATTGTGCCTATGAACAGCAAAAGCACCCACACCCCCTACTGTGCCTGCACACTGCCACCCCACATTACAGGCGTCTACATTCTCTAGCACCTTGTCTTTCAAGGCACACTTCCACGCACATGCACATGCTTGCTCGCTCCCACTTGTGCACCCTCACCTACAGACTTTCCTCCCTCAGGTACAGCTGAAACACCAACACACACTCTCAAAAGAGAAGACCTCTCTCATCTTCCTGAAGAATACTCCAGACAGCAGAGAAAGACAGAATCAGTCTGAAGTACACACTCCAGGAACAAACAACAAAGATTACAGATAAGCAGATGGTCAGAGGTCAGCCTAAGAATACATCCAACAAAAATTAGGACATCGTGGCTTCACCAGCAACCCCCAAAATCAATGGATATTTCAATTCATCAGAAACACAGAAAAATTATTTTAAAGCTATGCTTATCCAGTTATTAGAAGCACATAGAGAGGAAACAAATTCTTCAAAGAAATAGCTACAAAAATGGAAGCAAAAAGAGAAGAAATGAAGAAAGCTCTTAAAGAATTACAGACAATACAGCCAAACAAGTAGAGGCACAATTAGTGGCATATAGTGAGGAAAAAAAAATAGAGGCCATCATGGAAATACAGAAATCCACATTCAAAGAGATGAATGAAATGGTACAAGACATGAAAACAGAATTAGAATCAATAAAGAAAACACAAACAGAGAAAACCCTGGAGCTGGAGAACTTAGAGAAAAGATCAGGAACCACAAAGGTAAACATCACCAATAAAATACAAGAGATGGAAGAAAGAATCTCAGGTGCTGAAGATACACTTGCAGAAATTGATAAATCTCTTAAAGAAAAAGTAAAATAAGTACCAAAAACAAAACATCCAAGAAATAAAGGATGCCATGAAAAGATGAAATCTAAGAATAATAGGAATACATGAAAAAGATTTCAGGCTCCAAGGTTCAGAAAATATTTTCAGAAACTATTTCTGACATAAGCTCAATGGCTGGCTCCTTTACCTCTTCCCCCCTCCTCACCCCCCACCGAGGGAGGGACAGGCCACAGAGGAGGACAGTGCAGCCATTCCTGAAGATACCTGATAGGCTACGGTCAGATGGAAGAGGAGGAGGACCTCCCCTAGCAGTGGACTTGAAAAGGGGCATGGGAGGAAATGAGGGAGGGAGGGTGGAATTGGGAAGGAATACAGACGATAAGAGAAGGAAAACTCCAATCTAATGAAAACAACTAACCCAAGAAAACATAGGATATAGATAACTTCACAACAAAAAAAATTAAAAGAAAACAAGCAATGAAACAGAGTAACACCACCAACTCTACAATAAAAACTAACATTCATTGGTCACTATTATCTATCAACATGAATGCACTCAACTCTCCAATAAAAAGAAACAGACTAACAGAATGGTTGCAGAAACAGGATTCAACATTCTGCTGCATCCAAGAAACACACCTCTGCAACAAAGATAAACTCTACCTCAGAGTAAAGGGCTGGATTTTTTTTTTCAAGCAACAAGCTGGGGTAGCTATTCTAATATTGAAATACCCGGATCGCGAGTCCCCAAATGACCCACCGGCTTTGAGTCCTATGCAAAACACATGAGGGCCTTTATTACACACTGGAGCTGGGTGGCTGCCTTTCCAAGAACAAAGAGGCAAGTGACCCCGAACTCTGGGGGAACAGGGTTTTAAGGGGGCAAAAACAAAGTAGGAAAGTGCAAGTCTTGGCATTATAGGATTGGGTGAAAGGGTCTCTAGGGGAGTTGACCTTTAAAATGATTGGTTCATTTTCAGGTGCCAAAACTGCAAATGAGCAGGTCTAACTACCTGGGGGACACATGCCCTGTTACATGCAGGTTAGGTTGTAGCAAGGGGGAGGAGGAGTTAACACATTCCATAGGCTTTCTTAGGGGCTGAGTGACCCTAGTCATACCCTGAGGTTAATCTGGATGGGGGACTGCTGCTGGACCCCTGCTCTGAAAGGACTATGATCTGGTGACTTTGCCCCAGTCCCAAGAATTAACTCCAAGTTTTTGAACCTTTCAATATCTAATAAAACAGACTTTCAACCAAAATTAATCAAAAAAGGTGAGGAGGCACAGTTCATTATCATCAAAGGAAAAATCCACCAGGAGAACATCACAATTCTGAATATCTATGACCCAAATACAAGACCACCTACATTTGTAAATGAAACATTATTAAAGCTGAAATTACACATTGATCCTAACACCTTAATAGTGGGAGAGTTCACCACTCCATTCTCACCAAGGGACAGACCATCTAGATAGCAGCTAAATAGAGAAATAACAGCACTTACAGGGATCATAAATCAAATGGATGTCTACAGAACTTTTCACCCAAATTCAATTCTTTTCAGCACCTCATGGAACCTTCTGCAAAACAGACCATACATATAGTTGGTCACAAAGCAAGCATAAACAGATACAAGAAGTTTGAAAAAATCCATTGTATCTTATCCAATCACCATGGACTAAAGCTGGACCTCAACAAAAAACAGAAATAGCAGAAAGCCAATACACACATGGAAACTGAAAAACTCACTACGTAATGACAGCCAGATTAGGGAAGAAATAAACAAAGAAATCACAGACTTCCTAGAATTCAATGAAAATGAAGGCACAACATACCCAAAGTTAGGGGATACAATGAAAGCAATTCTAATTCATAGCACTAAGTGCCTTCAAGAAGAAATTTGAAACATCTCATACAAGCAACTTAATGGCTCACCTGAAAGCCTTAGGCGGGGAGGGGGAAGCAGGCACACCCAAGAGGAGCAGACGGCTAGAAATAATCAAACTCAGGGATGAAAACAATAACTTGGAAGCAAATAAAACAATTCAAAGAATCAATGAAACCAAGAGCTGGTTCTTTGAGGAAATCAACAAGATAGACAAACCCTTAGCCATACTAACTAAAAGGCAGAGAGAAACTATCAAAATTAGCAAAATCAGAAACAGAAAGGGAAACATAACAACAGACACTGAAGAGATCCAAACAAACATTAGATCTTACTACCAAAGCCTATATGTCACAAAATCTGATAACCTAAATGAAATGGACAATTTTCTTGATAGATTCATTTACCAAAATTAAATCAAGAACAGGTAAATAGATTGAATGGTCCCATATCCCCTAAGGAAATAGAAGCAGTCATCAAAAGTCTCCTTTCCAAAAAAAAAGCCCAGGCCAGAAGGTTTCAGCACAGAATTCTACCAGACATTCAAAGAAGAGCTAATTCCAATTCTCTTCAAACTATTCCACAAAATAGAAACAGAAAGAACATTACCAAACTCATTCTATGAAGCCACAGTCACCTTGATACCTAAACCACTCAAAGACCCAACAAAAAAAGAGAACTTCAGACCTATCTCTCTTATGAATATTGATTCAAAATACTCAATAAACTGAATCCAAGAACACATAAAAGATATCATCCACTATGACCAAGTAGGCTTCATCCTAGGCATATAGGGGTGGCTCAATATACAGAAATCCATCAATGTAATCCACCATATAAACATATAAACTGAAGGAGAAAAATCACATGATCATCTTAGATGCCAAAAAAGCATTTTACAAAATCCAACACTTATTCATGTTTAAAGTCTTAGAGAGATCAGGGATACAAGGCACATACCCAAACATAGTAAAGACATTATACAGCAAGCCTCTAGCCAACATCAAACTAAACGGAGAGAAACTTAAATAAATCCCACTGAAATCAGGGACAAGGTAAGGCTGGCCACTCTCTCCATATCTCTTCAGCATAGTACTTGAAGTCCTAATAAGAGCAATAAGACAACTAAAGGAGATCAAGGGGATACAAATCTGAAAGGAAGAAGTCAAAGTTTCTCTATGATATGATATGATATGATATGATATGATATGATATGATAGTATACATAGTGACCCTAAAAATTCAACCAGAGAACTCCTTCAGCTAAGAAACACCTTCAGCAAAGTGGCTGGATAAAAAATTAACTCAAAAAAATCAGAAGGCGTCCTGTATACCAAAGACAAAAGGACCCAGAAAGAAATCAGGGAAACAACACCCTGCACAATAGCCACTAATAACATAAAGTACCTTGGGGTGACTTTAACCAAGCAGGTGAAAGACCTGTTTGAAAAAAACTTCAAGTCTCTGAAAAAAGAAATTGAAGAAGATATCAGAAGATGGAAAGATCTCCCGTGCTCATGGATTGGTAGGATTAACATAGTGAAAATGGCCATCCTGCCAAAAGCGATCTACAGATTCAATGCAATTCTCATCAAAATACCAATACAATTCTTCACAGACCTTGAAAGAAAAATTCTCAACTTCATATGGAGAAACAAAAAAAAAACAGAATTTCCAAAACGATCCTGTACAACAACAGATCATCTGGAGGTATCTCCATCCCTGACATCAAGCTGTACCACAGAGCAACAGTAATAAAAACTGCATGGTATTGGCATAGGAACAGAATAGTGGATCAATGGAACCCAATAGAAGACCAAGAAATAAACCCACACACCCGTGGATACTTGATTTTTGATACAGAAGCCAAATCCATCCAATGGAAAAAAGACAGTATCTTCAACGAATGGTGCTGGTCCAACTGGATGTCTACATGTAGAAAAATGAAAATAGATCCATATTTACGACCTTGCACAAAACTCAAGTCCAAGTGGATCAAAGACCTCAACATAAAACCAGACACACTAAATCGATTATAACAAAAAATGGGGAAGAGCCTGGAACTCATTTGCACAGGAGATTGCTTCCTGAACAGAACACCAACAGCACAGGCTCTAAGAGTAGCAATCAATAAATGGGACCTCATGAAACTGAAAAGCTTCTGTAAAGCAAAAGACACAGTCATCTGAACAAAACGACAGCCTGCAGATTGGGAAAGGATCTTCATCAACCCTATATCTGACAGAGGGCTGGGATGCAAAGTAAATAACCTGTGATTAATATTAAAAATAAATAAATATTAATTAAAAATAAAATAAAATATCACTCCAAAAAAATAAAAATAAAAAAATTAACTCAAAAAAATCAGAAGCCCTCCTATATACCAAAGACAAAAGGGCAGAGAAAGAAATCAGGGAAACAACACCCCTCACAATAGCCACTAATAACAAAAAGTACTTTGGGGTGACTCTAACCAAGCAATTGAAAGACCTGTTTGAAAAAAACTTCAAGTCTCTGAAGAAAGAAATTGAAGAAGATATCTGAAGATGGAAAGATTTCCTGTGCTCATGGATTGGTAGGATTAACATAGTGAAAATGGCCATCCTGCCAAAAGCAATCTACAGATTCAATGCAATTCCCATCAAAATAACAACACAGTTCTTTACGGAACTTGAAAGAAAATTTCTCAACTTCATATGGAAAAACAAAAAAACCAGAATTTCCAAAACAATCCTGTACAACAAGAAATCATCTGGAGGTATCTCCATCCTTTATCTCAAGCTATACTAGAGAGCAATACTAATACAAAATGCATGCTACTGGCATAGAAACAGAATGGTGGATCAATGGAATCGAATTGAAGACCCAGAAATAAACCCACAGCCAACCGATACTTGATTTTTGACAAAGAAGCCAAAACCATACAATGGAAAAAAGACAGCATTTTTAATAAATGGTGCTGGTCTAACTGGATGTCTACGTGTAGAAAATGAAAATAGATCCATATTTATCACCCTGCCCAAAATTAAAGGCCAAGTGGATCAAAGACCTCAACATAAAACTAGACACACTAAACCGGTTAGAAGAAAAAGTGGGGAAGAGCCTGGAACTCCTTGGCATAGGAGACAACTTCCTGAACAGAACACCAACAGCACAGGCTCTAAGAGCAACAATCAATAAATGGGGCCTCATGACATTGAAAAGCTTCTGTAAAGCAAAGGACACAGACCTCAGAACAAAACAGCAGCCTACAGACTGGGAAAGGATCTTCACCAATCCTGTATCTGACAGAAGGCTAACATCCAGAATATATAAAGAACTCAAAAATTAAAAAGCAACAAATCAAGTAACCCAATTTTAAAATGGGGTACAGGGATAAACAGAGAATTCTCAATTGAGGAATACCGAATTGCAGAGAAACACTGAAAGAAATGCTCAACGGCCTTAGTCATCACAGAAATACAAATCAAAACAACTCTGAGCTTTCACCTTACACCCATCAGAATGGCTAAGATAAAAAACTAAGTGACAATATATGCTGGAGAGAGCATGGAGAAAGGGGAACCCTCTTCCATTGCTGGTGGAAATGTAAACTTGTACAACCACTTTGGAAATTGATCTGGCACTTTCTCAGACAATAAAGAATAGTGATTCCTCAAGATCCAACTATACCACTCCTAGGCATATATCTAAAAGATGCTCAAATACACAACAAGGACATTTGCTCAACCATTTTCATGCAGTTTTATTCATAATAGCCAGTATCTGGAAACAACCCAGATGTCCCTCAGTTGAGGAATGGATACAGAAATTATGGTACATTTCACAATGGAATACTACTCAGCAATTAAAAACAAGGAAATTATGAAATTTGCAGGCAAATGGTGGGGTCTGGGAAAGATCATCCTGAGTGAGGTATCCCAGAAGCAGAAAGACACACACTGTATATACTCACTTATATATTAGACATATAATATAGGATAAACATACAAAAATCTGTACACCTAAAGAAGCTAAGCAAGAAGGAGGACCCTGGGTAAGATACTCATCCTCACTCAGAAAGACAAATGGAATGGACATTGGAAGAAGAAGAAAACAGGAAAGAGGACAGGAGCTTACCACAGAGGGCCTCTGAAAGACTCTACCCTGCAGGGTATCAAAGAAGAGGTTGAGACTCAACCAAACTTTGGGCAGAGTGCAGGAAAGAAGGGAGATATAGTAAAACGTGAAGGGGAGAGGATCACCACAAGGAGAGGACAGAACCAAAACATCTGGGCAAAGAGGTCTTTTCTGAGGCTGATATTCCAACCAAGGACCATTCATGAATATAACCTAGAACCTTTGCTCAGATGTAGCCCATGGCAGCTCAGTCTCCAATTGGGTACCCTAGCAAGGGGATTAGGGAGTGTCTCTGACATGAACTTAGTGGCTGGCTCTTTGACCACCATCCCTCTGACGGGGGAGAAGCCTTGCCAGGCCACAGGGGAAGACAATGCAGCCAGTCCTGATGAGATCTGATAGGCTAGGGTCAGATGGAAGGGGAGGAGGACCTCCCCTATCAGTGGACTTGGAGAGGGGCATGGGAGAAGATGAGGGAGGAAGGGTGGGGTTGAGAGGAAATGACAGAGGGGGCTACAGCTGGGATACAAAGTGAATAAACTGTAATTAACATTAAAAATAAAAGTTTTTAAAAATGGTATGCAAAAAAAATGTCTGCTCTTAGTATTTGAAATTCCTGTAAGCCCTTGACACGTTCCTGTTCATTGCTGGCAGTGTCCCTTTGTTTATTAATAATCTCTTTCTCTATTTCCAGGTCTATCACAGTGTTTTCCTCAAAAATAAATATGATAATGATAACTTCAATTAAAAGTACTAGGAAAGAAACAGAAGAAGGAAATGATATAATAATAATAATAATGCAATAATATCAAGAAAGACATGTTTCTAATACTTCCACACACTGGGCATCTAAGATCCAGGCAACACCATGGTCAGGTTCTTGGGGAATGTCAATCATCCTCATGTCCAAATTTGACTTTCCTTACTGCCCTCATCTCTTGTTCTTGATCTGTCTGTGAAGTCATCCCTCCTGCCATTGTGTCATCCTCATGATCTCATGACCTCTGCTAGCAATCATAACCTTCTAAAATCTCTTCCTCCCAATATTATCCTAGAGAGCTTAGTTGTTAATAAATTCATTTCACATAATAGTAGTGTAATGTATGTTATTAAATCTAAGTTCATTTACAAAGAAAAAAAAAACCTCCAAGTATTTTTAAGTTAAATCAAGATAAAGATTGAGGGGGCTGGAGAGATGGCTCAGAGGTTAAGATCATTGGCTGCTCTTCCAGTGGTCATAAGTTCACAACCATCTGAAGTGAAATCTGGTGCCCTCTTCTGGCATGCAGGTGTACATGTAAATACACATTGTATACGTATTAAAAAAATAAAATAAAAATCTTTAAAAAAACAAAAAACAAAAAAAGATAGAGTATATCTTATCCAAAATGCCTGGACCAGAAAAAATTAAGTTTCCTTGACCATAAAAAAAAAGAGAAGATATCATAATTTTTTTAGGGAAGAATGCAATTGAGGATAACCAAAAAAGAAAAATGAAAATAAAATGAATTACATTAAACTGTGTTTTAAGAAAAAAACACCTGGCACAATCAACTATACAGAGACAAAGTTTATGTTCACCTATGGTTTCATAGTCTCCGTGACATAATTAGGAAGATCTATTGATCTAGGACTCTCATGATAATGCTGGACAACAGTGGTAGTCAACATGTAGCAAAGCAAGCTGTTCACCCTAGAGCCAGAGCCAGGAAGCAAAAGCAATAGAAGGAACAAAGTCACACAAACCCCTTCAAGGACATTCACACAACACTGAAACACCTTCACTAGACCCCAGATACTAAACGTTCTACTAGTTACCAGGGCTGGACAGATGGCTCATCTGTGACGAGCACTGACTGCTCTTCCAGAGGACCAGCTTCAAGTCCCAGAACCCACATGGCAGCTCAAAAGTGCCTATAACTCCATTTCCAGTTTGTTGGAGAGCACTGCTGCTGGAGGTTGCTATCCACCATGTGTCCCTGAGCTTGGATACCTGGCTTATCTTGAGTGTGAACTTCAACATAATTCCCTGCAGATACTCTCCTCCCATTTCCCATATGGTAATTAGGTATTGTGCTCCAGCACAGATGATTTGACTGTGCTTCCTAATGTAAATGAAGCATATTGTGAACACCTATCAGGCTACCTCCTAGCTGCTATCCTTTTCCTATATAACCCTCTCACCTCTGGAATAAAGTTGACCTGCCTCTGAGAAGCTGATCCTAGAAGTCTGTCATTCAGTCAGACTCACCAGCCATCCTAACTCTGCTGTTCTCCCCGCCCTCATGGGCTTATGGCCAACAACCTCCAAGGAGAGGGAGACCCATACTGATGATCATATAAATGATTTACCTACACCAAATGTTCAATAAGAAAGATATTGTGGGGCTGGTGAGATGACTCAGTGAGTAAGGGTGCTGCCTGCCAAACCAAGACCTCCAGAGCAAACATGGTAAAGCTGAGAAAAAATTTCCACAAGTTGTCCTCTGGCCTCTACACACAAACCATGGGAACTTTGCAGTCTTATAGATATACAGAGACAAACAAACAAACAAAAGTAACAAACAAAAATAATGAGTAAATAACATCTGTAAAATGAGAAGATATCATAATTTTTTTAGGGAAGAATGCAATTGAGGATAACCAAAAAAGAAAAATAAAAATAAAATGAATTACATTAAACTGTGTTTGAAAATTTTGTGGGATCTCTGAAAGAGCAAGAGGTTAATAGAACTGATTAAGAAATGAGTAGTAGATGTGCTGGAGAAATGGGTCAGTAATAAACTGGTTTGCTGCACAGGCATGAAGACTTCTGCTCAAACCCACAGCATGCATGGAGAAAGCTGGATAGAGTGGTGTGCACCTGTAACGCCAGCATAGGGAAGTACAGAAGATGGGCTCTCAAGAAATGACAGGCCACCTAATCTGGACAATGGATAATATGAGTCACAAAGAAACTGTCTCAAAAAACAAGTTGTTGGATGATCAAGGAAGAGAGAGATGTCAAATTTCAGACTCTACACAGGCAAACAGGAGTTTAAGTACTCTCATACACACATGAACACAGAGAGACAAAGAGAGATAGCTAGCTGTTGTATAGCTGTGTCCTAGGTTGAAACATTCTCTCATTCTCAAGAAGAAGGCACTGGAGACACGGGTTGGTAGATAAAGTGCTTGCTGCATAGGCTTGAACACTGGAATTTAGATCACCATGACCCATGTATAAGCTGAGGGGAGGTGGGAAACTCCAGCTCTCTGAACAGAGACCAGGAAACCTCATCACAAGCTGGCTAAACTCACTAACTTACTAAACCAGCTTTATTGGCAAGCTCTGGTTTCAGTCATAAGAACTTGCCTCAATGAATAAGATTGAGACACAAAAGAGTCTCAACATCAGGCTTGGACATGGAGATGCTATCCTTCACCAACCTCTGACCTCAGAGCAAGCAGAAAAAAGGGAAATGAAATGGAGGTGTTGCCTTGCTATTTCACACAGCCAGCAGAATTCAGGAAGGAGGTAGCACAAATTAGATTTATGACCTAAAAGAGCTCTTCCTGGGATCCTAAAACTCAGAACCCATGGGAAGAACTGAAGAACAAAGAGGAAGAAAACAGGGTCAACATGATAGAAAGGAGCCCTGAGGCCCAACCTTTTCCTTTGCAGAGGAAGAGAAATTCCATGATATAGCAAGTAGCTGGAGACATAAAGAAAAGCCCAAGACAGACACTATGGTAACCAAGCAACACCCAACAACTGAATTGCTCAAGTTGGGACTTTTAAACAAACAACAAAAGAGACTCACCACAAGGCTCATGGGGCTGTGGGATGGGGGAACAGAGAGAATGAGCCTGAAGACATGGGCGTGCACAGAGTCCTAGAACCACCTGTCCTCCTTAGGACAGAGATTACCTGATCCAAGGCAACACAAGGGACATTGACCTCTGGTGGACTGGCCCATAGAAGCCATTAGGGACCCTTGGTCACTACAGGATGGCATTCATGGGAATAATTAAAGATCACAAAGGACAAACGGAACACAGTAAACTGGGCATGAAAGAGCCAATATTTAATGCCCAGCTTATTAGGCCAGATAGAACTCTACTCACAAGACAGTGAGGATGTCACCATCAGCTTAGTGCTTACTGTGAAAATGTGAGGATCTATTGAAGGCTCTGCTACACCGACATAGAACTCCAGGTGTTATGACACAGACCTGAAACCCAGCACAGGATGCCTAGAGAGGGGAAGATCCCTGGAGCATGCTGGTGAGTCCATCTAGCTTGGTCAAAGGGCTCCAGGTTCAGGGAGAGACTCTGTCTCAAAAAATTAAGTTGAAGGAGCAATTGAAAAAGATAGTGAATATTCTCTTTTGGTTCCTACTTCTATTTTTTAGGCTTACATTTTGATAATATATTTACTTGGTTATATTTTAAATATGGTGTTGGTTTTACTTCTCATTTCTTAGTTTAAGAGCTTATTTATATATTTAATTATTTTGTTGCCTATTTTTGATTTAGGGGGGTTGTTTTTTTTTATGGGAAAGGAATGATTTTATTGATCCTTTTTTGTAATATAAAGGCTAACATTTAATTAGAGCTGGCTTACAGTTTCAGAGGTTTAGTCCATTATCATCATTGCAGGAAGCATGGTGGCATGCAGGCAGACATGGTGCTGGAAAAGGAGCTGAGTGTTCTACAGCTTTATCTGAAGAAAGCCAGAAGGACATTCTGTACTACTCTAGCCTGGCCTCCACAGTGACACACTTCCTCTAGTAAGATCATCCTGCTCCAGCAAGGACACGCTTTCTAGCAGTGCCACTCCCCACGGGCTAAGCATTCTGTGGGGGCCAAACCCACTAAGACCACCACCTTCCACTCCCTGGCCCTGTAGCTGTAACCTAATACAAAATGCATTCAGTCCAACTTAACAGTCCCCATAGTCTTTCACAGTCTCAACAATGTTTAAAAGTTCAAAGTCTCTTCTGAGATTCATGTAATCTCTTAACTGTAATCCCCTATAAAATCAAAATCAAAAAGCAGAACACATACTTCCAATATAGCATGGTACAGGATACACATTGTCATTCCAAAATGTAGGGAAGGGAGCACAGTGAGGAAATACTGGACCAAAGCAAGAACGAAAACCAGCTGGGCAAATTCCAAACTCTGCATCTCCCGTGTCTGATGTCAAAATGCTCTTCAGATCTCCAGTTTCTTTCAGCTTTGTTGACTATAACACACTTCTTTCTCTTGGGCTGGTTCCACTCCCTGTTAGCAGCTTTCCTTGTTTCTGGTATCTCTAACCTCTTGGGGTCTCCAAAGCAATACAGGCTTCGACTTCACAGCTTCACACAATGGCCTCTCTGGGCTTCCATGCAGCGACACTGCTGACACATTTCATGGCCTCAGCGGCTTTCCTTAGTCACAAGGAGAAATTCCATCTTTGATTCTAAAGCCAGTACCACGAAGCCCAAACTGCCAACCTAGTTCTGCCTCCTGTTTAATTACATCTTCGCCAGTTTTCGTTTTCAGTGGTTTCTTTCACTGCCTAAGTTTAGCTGTTCTGAAACTTGCTCTGTAACCAGGCTGGCCTTGAACTCAAAGATCTGTGTGCCTCTTTCTCCTAAGTGCTGGGTTTAAAGGCATTGTACCACCACACCTGGACCCTAAGCTCTTCTTTAATTCCCTTTCATTCTATATCTCTATAAGCATAGCCACCGTGCCTCAAGATCTGGATCAAAAGCCTGTCTCTTCCAGCCTCAAAAGCCAGATCAAAGGCATGTTGTCTCCTGCCTCAAGGTCCAGATTAGGTATGCCTTCCATTTCTACATGGTAGTTGATTTTAGATAGTCAAGTTGACAGCCAAGAATAGCCATCACAATCCACCCCTTGTCAACTTGACATGCAACTACACCTCCTTATGTCCAACTGAAAACAATAACCAGGTCATAATAACACCTAACATGATGTAACAACCGAAAATGCATTGTTAATCTAGAATAGGTAGCAGTGTCACTTGGGGGAACATCCTTTTCACAAGATGACACTTAGCTGGGTAGGATCTTGCCCTCAGGTCATTACTCCCCTAATTCCATTTAATATCTTTAATTTGTTCATGTCCCTGAACACAGGATTTAGCTGCATTTCACTTCTTGGTACCCCTTTACTCCTTGAACCATATATTTTGTGTTTTTCCTTTCTCAGTTTGCTACATTTGAACAAAATTCTTCATAAGTGTGAACCACAGGACAGAGTATGTTTGGCTGTTTGGAGATTTCCTTTGTCAATGCAATTAATACAAGTCTCTTTAGCTTCAGGCAGACTCTTCAGACAAGGGCAAAAAGCAGCCATATTCATCAAAATATCACAAGAACAATATCTAGGCAACATAATAAAATTCTCCTGAAACCTCTTGAGCCAGGCCCCCACTGGTTCAAATCACCCTTATCACTACTGTTTTCCATGCTTCTACTAGGATGGCCATTAAGCCCTGCTTAAAATACTCCACTGTCTTCCACACTCCCAGAATCCATATTCCTCCAAACAAGCATAGTCAAACCTACACCTGGTACCAACTTCTGTCTCAAGACTTTATTGCTGTGAAGAGACACCATGACCAAGGCAACTCTTATAAAGTCAAACATTTAATTGGAGCTGGCTTACAGTTTCGGAGGCTTATGCCACTTTCAGTATGGCAGGAAGCATGGCAGCATGCAGGCAGATATAGTGCTAGAGAAGGAGTTGACAGTTCTAAATTTTGATCTGCAGGCAGCAGAATGGTGTTCCCTAATACTGGCTTATTCTTTTATTACTGTATAAGTGATCTTGCTTTAAGAAAGTCTACATTTCTTCAGAAAAAAATGAGTTTCTATTTACACTGAAATAATTTGTTTTACCATAGCTTTCTATGTAATTGGCAATTTAGAGATGCAGAGGATACTGAATCGTGTCACATGGAATAGTCAAGAGAAAATAGCTTCAAAGTCAATGATCATAAATAAGATTTCAGTAATCTTAACTCTATAAATACGTAGCAGGTGTAGACACAGGAAACATCTTGAGTTAGCTGAAACATTAGTGTTTTTCAACAGAAGCTTTTCTTTTCTAGGTACCAAGCATCTTGTAGAAGGAGAGATTAATCCGGGGCAAACCTGTCTGATCATTGAGGATGTCGTCACCAGTGGGGCCAGTGTTTTGGAAACTGTTGACGTTCTTCAGAAGGAGGGCCTGAAGGTGACTGATGCCATAGTGCTGTTAGACTGCGAGCAGGGAGGCAAGGACAAACTGAAGGCTCATGGGATCTGTCTCCATGCAGTGTGCACATTGTCCAAAATGCTGGAGATTCTTGAGCAGCAGAAAAAAAATCGATGCTGAGATGGTCGGGAGAGTGAAGAGGTTCATTCAGGAGAATGTTTTTCCAGCAGCTAACCAAAATGGTTTTTCCCCTCCTCCTTCACTGCCACAAAGCTGATCCATTCTGCTTCTCAGCAGCCAGGGTAGAAAGTCACAGTTTCCTCATGCCTTATCTGGATAGCAGGCTGTTGCACACTGCTTCTGCTGCTGCTCCTTGGTCTTCAGCTTCTCTTTGTGCTTGGTGAGCTAGTGGTGCGGGGCTCTATAGTTTTGGGTCGCGGGGCAGGGGCTTGTACTTGCCCTTGTAAAATTTCCTGAGGTTTTCTTTCTGAGTGTGATTAATGACAGTGAGGACACGGGCGATGGATTTGGAGAACTTGGACGCAGTGTGGCCTGTCTCCTTGGCGACTGGAAGCTGAGACAGCTCCGGCTTCAGATGATTCAGTTGTTTCAGCAGCTCCTCGCCACGCAGGTCCCAAGCCTTCATCTTGGCCATGGCTGTGCTCTATCAAGGCAAAACTCTGGGCTACAGCGGGGCCTATTCACAGCTTGGTTCACTGCTGCGGGAAGACCGGCTCTCTGTGATGTAAACTGCATCTGTCTAGTCTGTTGGGCCCAGCGCAGGGCGAGAGCCGTAAAACACCGGCCATGCTGATGTGAGCCCGTCCTGCCCCTCAGGGAAGCGCCACATGGCAGCCATGTTGAAGATGGCCCGCAGGTGTCTACAGATCCAGCCTCTACGGGTTAAAATCTATTTTTGATATTTTTGAGACATGGTTTTGATTTGTAGATTTGGCTGTCCTGAAACAGGACATTTTAATAATGTGTATTATTTTATTTTTAATATTGTGCATAATTAATAATGTGTTTATGTAAATGGTATATATCATGTGTTGGGGTTGCCAGGCTCAGAGGCATGAGGTGCCTGGACCTGAAGTTGCATACAGAGGTGTGAGTTGCCTAATGTGTTATGAATTTTTCCATTGTTGTGATATCTTACTCTTACCACACACTTTTGACAAAAAAAAAAATAATCTTGAACCTCACCCAAAGGTCCAATCTGGATGTCATTAATGACGATGACATGGACATACCTCAGATTTTCTTGATCTCTAAATACAGTTTATTTGATTATGCTTTTCCAGTCCTGATGGACACCCTGATTATGGATCTCCCTGTTCAGATGTGCCATAAATTTATACTTTTACTGTCTAATGTTACAGAGGCAGCCATGGAAAGAAAGTACAAGTCTGTTTTTCAAGAAGCCAGGAAGGATGGACTGTTAGCGACTGTTCCTGTAGTGGGCACGCTTGGGGACAGTGAGGTGGAGAAGCTGAAAAAGAGTTTAAACCACTATCGAGTTGTTTTTCGAGTGGATGGCAAATCCCTGGAGCTTAAGGCTAAGAATTTCCAAGTGCCTGTTGAACAACTGAAAAGAAAATTTAAATCTCCTTATTTGCTGGAAAATAAAGAGGAAACATGAGGAGAAAAGCTTTGGAAATATTTACAGAAAACCAGCTTACATATTACTGGTTCCTCAGGGCAGTCCTTTCCCTCTGTAAAATGTATTACTTCTTTTATTTCTTTGACACAGTGGCTGAATATGCAAAAGTTCTCATGAGGAAGGCATATTCAAAAAAGTAGCTCAAACTCAACTCATCCACAGCTACCAACAATTACAAAACCAAATAGTCAATATTAGGAAATCATCAGATAAACTTCCCTTCTGACATCTTTTCTTTACACTAGCCAATCAACTACCACCATCACAAAACCTAAGGATGAGGTTTCATGGGTATTAATATGTCAGAATCTGACAATCCCTAATCCTTCTTCAATCCTCTACAATCCACAATAGCTTCCTCTTCATCTTTCAACTCCATATGCATGCTTGAATACACACAAACACAGAGAGAGAAAGAAAGAGACAGAGACAGAGAGACAGAGAGAAAGAGCAAGAGCTCTGTGTCACTTCTGTACTTCCTTAAAATTAACATCTTTGGAGTTTCTATGCAATTATTTCTTCCTTTTTGTGTATCCTACCTTGATGTGTTCATTATGTCTCACAAGATATACACACACACACACACACAGTACATAAAGCAATTGCCATGATGAAATGAGGATCGGAGCTCAGTTTCCCAAACCCACACATTGCAGAGTTGGCATGTTACCAACCTTGTACTTCCATACTCAGAAGGTAGAAACTGTGGAACCATGGAGCAAGCTAGCTAGAGTCTACAAGAGCTGGCTACAATTGAAATAACTTCCTTGATGAAAAAGGTAGAAAGCAATTGTAAAAGAGGATTCAACAGAAGCCTGACTGCCCACACACATGTGAACCCACACACCACAAACACAGTTACATTTTAAATATAAAATAAGACTCAGAAATTAAATAAACATCACAAACCATAGAAAGTACTAGGCATATATCCAAAAGAAAGGACAGATTCATGATCCTTCTCTCAAAGTTATATAAGCAGGCAGCATTATCAGGGAGGGGATTTGACACTAGCTGAGGTTTCCGCAAATCATGCTATAGCCGTGGTGACTCATTGACATGCTGGGATGCACTTTTCAGTGATGCAGCTGCCTCTGAGTGAGCAACGCTCCTGTGAGTAACCCTCACCCTAATAACCGATTCATTCACTAAACTAGACTTGAAAGATGTTTCATTGGTCTGTCATGGGTGCCACAATGGGGTGAACAGATACTTGTTTGTGTTTTCTCAGGAAAAGCTCATAGAATACAACTGATGTCTTATACAGGATCAAGAAGAACCAAAAGTAAATTGAAGAGGACTGCTCCATTTGTCCTTACAATTGGTGCTGATGTATAGAAGTGACACTGTCCAGGTGATCAGCCTCTTGGTTAACTTCCAAAACTTGAAAGGTCCAATTAGTGAAGATACCACGTACACATCCATGAATTATAAAACATGGTGAAATCAAGACCATACTGACTCAGAAGCTACAATCCTTCTGACTAGCTTTCCTAGTGCTGGAAGGTACTATCTATACCACCAGAGAAGAAAAGGAACCTTTCATCAGACCCACATGTGAGCTACAAAAATGACTGGCCCAGCAGACATACCCACAGGTGTAAAAGTGGCAAGAACAACAGCTAAGTAGCCAACTGCTTCCTAATAGGGAGTAATAGCTTCTCCACAAGATGAAACTCATATCTGGGCAAGAACTTAAGGCTGGACAGATCACAACCCTAGGTGAGAATTACTATTACTTTATTGGTAAATGGATATAATATTAAAGCACCTGCTAATGACTTATCATTGTACCCATAGATTAAGACATCAATCAACCCTTCCAAGGTTGCTCTTATTTTCAGTAGAAAATAATCAAAACCGACACCCACAATGGCCAGGATGCAGAGAATAAGGCTGAAGAATGTCTAGCCTTTGATGTAATATAAACACTTCTACCTTCAAGGCACAGGAGTGGCTGTGGAAGAGAGGGTGAAAAGACTATAGGAGCCAGAAGTGGTTGATGACTACAAGAAAGCAGTAGTGGAGAGATGGAGAGGCTGGAGAGATGGCTCAGAGGTTAAAAGCTCTGCCTGCTTCTCCAAAGGTCTTGAGTTCAATTCCCAGCAACCACATGGTTGCTCACAACC